>JAHHFK020004432.1:0-136764 GCA_024533555.2 Aedes koreicus
TCAGGTAGTTTCGCCTCTTGATACGCTGGATCATTCCGACACTCGTTCCTGCTTTTTTGGCCAAATCACGTATTGACATTGATTTGTTCTTCATGATTAGAGATACCACTTTCTGCTCTAGTTTCGGGTTGGAAGAACCGGGTTTTCTGCCTCTTCCTGGTAGCTCATCCAAAGAATAGTGTTCCCCAAACTTATTAATGATGGTTTTAACACTCGCATGATGAATTCCAAACCGCTTCGCCAATTTTCGCATAGTAATACCCTTCTCACTTAGCCATGTGTCCAGAACCTAAATTTTCACTTCCTTTTCAATACGCGACATTTTGAAAACGCAGAATTTGAACCGCACAAACAAGTAAACAAAAGAAAGCTGACAGTCAAACGCACAGCATGCAGTGTTCAGAGCATAAAAAACCATCACAAATACATGCGTACAACGCAAATGTATGTGGATAGCTTATATTCGATACACTCCTTACAGGACGATGAAACTTACGTCAAGGCAGATTCTAAACAGCTTACCGGACAGGAATTTTATACGGCAACTGGACGGGGAAAGGTGGCAGATATTTTCAAGCACATTAAGCTGTCAAAGTTCGCGAAGAAGTATCAGATGTGGCAGGCCATCTGTACCTGTGGCTTGAAAAGCAACGTTTACATTGCGACCGGAACCGTCAACCAGGAAATTTATCTGAGCTAGTGCCTACAAAAACGTCTACTGCCTTTCTTGAAGCGACACAATTGTTCCGTTATATTTTGGCCGGATTTGGCATCTTGCCATTACGGAAAAAAGGCCATGGAGTGGTATGCTGCCAACAACGTTCAAGTGGGGCCCAAGGACAAGAACCCTCCCAACACGCCAGCGCTCCATCCAATCGAACAATATTGGGCCATCGTCAAGCGGAACCTTAAGAAAACTGACTCAAAAAGCTGTTGTGAGCGAGAAACAGTTCAAGGCAAACTGGCGTTCTGCGGCGAATAAAGTGGACAAGGAGACTGTTCAAAATCTTATGGCAGGTGTTATTCAATCCTTTTCAATCAATAATTATCATTTTTTTTTTTTTTTTCGTCAAAACTTGGCGGGATATATATGCCCAATTATTCCAAAAATTAAACCGCGAAAAAGTTACAAAGGACAAAAGCCCAAACTCTGTCTTTCAGTCAAAAAAAAAAAAAAAAAAAAAAAAGAACATTTGGGGAGATATAAAGGGTACAATCTTTTAAATCAAATGTTTTTTATTTTTTTCGTAGCTTGTCCGGGGGTGAGATTTGAACTCGGGATTTGGGGGTGGGGGTTGGGGTTTTACCCCACAGCACGGGAAAAAAAAAAAGAGAAAAATTTATTAATATTCCTTTAAAGACTGTATTCGATGAAATTTGGACACACGCAATTGTTCGTAACTTTTTAGCGTGTGGGTAAAAATTATTGAAATTTTAACTGAATGTATTTCATTGTGTTGTGTCAATTGTGTAATGAGTTTCGTGAAAATCGGTCGAGTGATTTCAGTGATGGCTTCGAATGAAGAAATAGTGCGCCAACAAATTTTGGGCACTCACTTCGAAAACCCAAACGCTTCTCATCGATGGAACGGAAAACAGCTCGGAATCGCACATTCAACCGTATCTCATGTGATAAAAACGTTCAAGGACCGTAAGACAACCAAGCGGAAAAATGGTAGTGGCAAAAAACGTAGCACATCAAATCCGGAGAAGGCCAGGATGGTATTGAACCAATTTAAGCGTTATCCCAACATTTCGATCAGGGATGTTGCGAAAAACGCGAAAGTTTCAGTTTGTTTTGTGCAGAAAACAATGAAACGTTCTGGATTACATGTGTACAAGGTCCAGAAGGCACCGAACCGGAGCGATAAACAGAACTCGGTGGCCAAAACTCGTGCAAGAAAACTGTACAGGGAGTGGCTCACAAAACCATTCTGCATTGTGATGGACGATGAGACCTACATTAAAACCGACACCAAACAAATGCCAGGACAGGAACACTACGTCGCCACCTCTAAGTTGGCCATTCCGGAGAGTGTACGGAAGAAAAAACTGTCAAAATTCGCCAAAAAATTCCTTGTCTGGCCAGCGATCTGCGGATGTGGCAAAATGAGTCAGCCCTTCATCACCTCTGGGACCGTGAACGGACAAATCTACAAGGACGAATGCCTCCAAAAACGACTTCTGCCCTTCTTGAGATCTCACGATGGCCCGACACTGTTTTGGCCGGATTTGGCATCTTGCCACTATGCCCGGCCCGTCTTAGACTGGTACAAAGATAATAATGTAGTTTTTGTACCAAAATACGTCAACCCTCCAAACACTCCGGAACTTCGCCCAATTGAAAAACTTTGGGCAATCATGAAGGCAAAGCTCGTTAAAACTCCAAAACTGATAGAAAATGAACTTGAACTAAAGAAAGTGTGGTTAAAAGTAAGTAAGCAAGTCGGTCCTATCATTCCCAAAATATGATGAAAGGGGTCAAGGCAAAAGTGCGGGCATTTGGGTTGGGAGAAGAGGTTCAATAAACCAATGATGTCAAAACTTAACCATTTAGTAGTACTTCATTTCCAGAAAGTTTGAAAAGAATCGGGATCAAGGAAAATTTTTGGTGACCTATTTTGTGTGTCCAAATTTCATCGAATACAGTCTTTAATTCCATCTACCTTTATTGCTTATCTTGACAGATACGCGTATTTCGTCTACAATGAGCAGACTTCTTAAGTGTCGTGTACTCGACTGTCCTACCCGGCCGAAAAAAAAACCTTCCCCCCCGGGGGGTTTACCCCCTTTTCCCAAAACAAAAACCTTTTTCTTCAGCTTATATTTTTTTTTCTATTTACCCCGTGTATAAAATATATTTTTTATGTTGTATATATCTCGCTTTTTTTTTTTTTCTTTTTTTTTTTCTTTGTCGGGGGGGGGTGTGCTGCGTCGGGTGTGTGGGGGTTTTTTGTGGTGAGGAGTGAAGGGGGTTGGGGGTATAAAAAAAAAATTAATCATTCTTTTCGTTTTCTAGTTACAGGTATTCCACTAAACAGCTCACACGCTCGAGGATTCCCTACGCCGGGGTCGCCCCCGCAATCAATTGTTTAAGATGAACTCTGAATGTTTTGGGTATTTAAAAAGAGGGCACAACTCAATTTTCATCAGATCCTAAATTTTGTAACGAATATGCAATAATACAAATTGAATATGCCAAAATACGAAAAACCAATGTTCCCATTTTTACCTAAGAATTTGTGAAAATAAGTTTAAAGAGAATACCCTGGACTATCAGATAATGAAATCGCACAAAAATACGCTGCTGCCCGCAGTACCGTTCGGAGAATTCGTTTGCGAGCAGGATATCGTTCTTATCGAGCCAGCAAGCAACCAAACAGAACGTTGAAGCAAAGTTTCGTCACCAAAACACGAGCTCGGAAAATGTACCAGCAGGTTTTGACGAAGTACCAAGAATGCCTGCTCATCGACGATGAAACCTACGTCAAAATGGATTTCGGACAGCTTCCTGGCCAAAAATTTTACATGGCGACGGCACGAAGAGATGTTTCTGTTCTCAAAACCGCGTACTACATTTTATTAAAGCCCATAAAGGTCCCGTGAAGTTTTGGCCAGATTTGGCGAGTTGCCACTACAGCCGGGAAGTCATCCAGTGGTACCGCGATAATAACGTAGATTTCATCGATAAAAACATAAATCCACCCAACTGCCCGCAGTTCCAGCCCATCGAGAGATTTTGGGCAGTAATGAAGCCAAAGCTTAAGAAAAGTGGAAAAACGGCTCGGGACGCGACTCAGATGACCAAAATGTGGCATTTGTTCCACATTTTGGTCATCTGAGTCGCGTCCCGAGCCAAGGAAGTTGACTCCGGAGGTATACAGCGTTTGATTGGAAGGAATAAAAAAGAAAGTGCAAATTTTCATTAGAAACGAAGACAAATGATTTGTATTGATATTTTTTTTCTTAAAGTACAGTGAATTACCTTTGTTTTGATGTATTAAACTTATTTGTACGTCAATCCATTACCGAGATACAGATGATTTTATTATTCCGGATTCTCAATGGACACAGCTTTATGGGGGGAGGAGAGTTAGGCAGGGGGTCGTTTAGAAAATTGAAATTGCTAGGTTTTACTTACCTTTTGCCTCACACCCAGCATTTTTTCGTTTCTCAGCCCCCGGCCCTTCTTCCCGAGCGCACTGCTCCCTATCACTGAGAATTGTCCCATATTCTATGAAATCAAGGCTTAGGATATTTAACAAGTAACATTGTTAACACCATCCTGCTTTATTAAGTTTTATTAAAGTTTTATGAAAGCCACTTGAAATCAATTTGGTTTTATTATGGCACCAAGAGGTGCCAATAGGTTTCATATTTAAGGCAGGTTTATTAGAACCTACACAGCTTGTTTACAACGATCTTAAAACCTTGTATCTCAAATTCCTTTTACTCCTATCAAAGGTTTTATTTCGACTTGATGAACTCGTAAAATGCTGTATTGAAATGCCGTTTTAGGACTCATTGATGTAATCTTATTATGGTCAGTTGAAAAGGCATTTTAAAACCATTTTGCTTCCAGTAAATGCATTAAACGGAAAATTGGCATCGAAGGAAGTCACCATAAGACCAAATAGTTTTATAATAGTCATTGAGAAGGTAAATTGGCTTTATTGCCAAACTGTGATTTTTTTCAATCGCCATATTGAAATATTAGAAATAATTGAAATGTGGAAAAATAAATGCATCAAATTTTCAATGGCATGCAAATAAACTGTAGATCGGAGATTAATTTCGGCATTCTTTTAGATAATCTCATTCAATTCCAAGCACTTTTCAGGAAATTCATGATTAATTTATCGAATATATATGTTTTAATTTGATTTATGTTGTTGTAAATTCGCATAATTTCCGAGGCGCAATAATTTTTGGCTCTTATCGTGCCGATATTCACCATAAAGATAAATGCGCATATAATTTGGAGCATAATACGCTGTTGAAAACACAATTTGTTTTGGATATTTTGCTATCAAACAAAATTTCCCGCAACACTAGACCTTTTGTTTACTGCAAAATTAATCTAAATTAATCAGAAGAGCAGAGAATCGAACAAAGCAGAACAACAAAAACCAACTACGATATCACAATGAAATTTGACAGCTGTGGCCATTTGGCCGTATGGAGGTTTTCGTGGCAGCCAGGTTTTATGAAGGTTTTCAAGTGGTCATAACATCTTTCACCATAACATTTTCAAAATCTCTATGGTCTTATAAAGGTTTTATTAACTTGTTTTCACAACCGTCTATAGAGTGGGCCATTTTGTACAAATTTCGGCTTTAAAGAAGCATAGAGGAAGTGTTGGTAGACAAAACAGTTTTGAATGTAGTTTTATCAACAAAGCCGGGAGGAGTACTATATGGCTGGAACAAAACTAAAATTGTTGCTTGGGTTTAGTTACTTTAAAAAATGAAATATAAAAACTGAAAAAAAATCAAAACATTTAATTTATAATTTTGAATAGTCTAGAGATGAGCCAACCAAGAGCTGCAAGTTTCTGAAATCAAGGCAATTCCATCCTTAAATGGTGAATTTATTTTACGCAAGCTGTTGATGTTTTAAACGATTTTCTTGGTACTCAAAAGTCTTATCTTTACCTCTCATTGCTGACGCTTCATGCTGAGCCAGATCGACCAACAACGTCTTCAGAAACTCTGGTTGGTCACTCTCGATCGGAGATCGTCCTTTATCAGGCCGCATTTTAAAACGCTTGGCAAGATGAGAGTTTGTTTCAAATTCTTCCTCAAGAATCTTCTTTCTGTTCAATCTGCTTGGCTTTTGGCGTTGCTGGCTGATTTATTCTTCTCTAGGTCCTTATTCAGCGATTTCCTACGGTTAATCAGGTCAGATAGCGTTTTTTTTTTCTGTATAAAATAAAGCATGTCATTTTGCTCTCTAATCAGCAGGCTAGAAATCTCAGAATTAATAATTTTCAATTCTTTGGAAATCGCATCTTGTTTGGAGCATGCAAAATTAGAGAAAACACTTTTGTCCGAATCCGGAGGAGCTTGTGAAGAACTTGAAGGATGCGATGCTGGAGTTCCCTCATCCGGTGGTTCTTGTGGAACATTTTTGATACTCTCTCCTTTCGCAGCATTCCTTTGTCTGCTGGACACATAAGTGTACCTTTCGGTTTCGAAGCTTCCGTTTTCGAAGTGCTTATTTTCGATTTGAAAAGTTCTTCACAATTGGATTCGGTTTTTATATCTCGCCTGTCAACTGCGCAACGATTGTCCAGTGAACAAGCGAACGGTGCAGTTCGTTGTGCCCGCTCTCTGTTGCTTTGGAAGTTGTCACGCGTTGTTTCCAAGTTCAGGTTTTTTTTCTCTCGATCAGTTTTTTTTTCTCTCGATAGTGTCCTCATCGTAGTTGATAGATGTATGTTAGTCCCAAACATCATCTGTTAGTTCTTTGTGTAAATATAGCTGATCTGGCAATAACGGAATTGCATCCGTGGGCGGTCAATCATGCTCATGCTCATGATAGTGTCCTCATCGCAGTTGTTATCGAGTTTTGCTTTTTCTGAAGAAATTAATTGCAATTAGCAATCGAATAGCCATAATGCTCCGTATCTATTCACGGCACGCACACCAGCAGTCCATCGTGTGTAGCGTGCAATCGTTCATCTGCCAACCACCACCGACCAGTGTCTTCATCATCGACATCATTTTTATCATCGCTAAGCTCTACGTCTAGCCGGTACACGCCAGCAGCAGCACATTCGTTGACCGGCTGCAGCAGATCAGTAATACATATAAGATAAGTTTTCTCCTGAATACATTGTAATTTTATTGTGTGTGTGAGTGTGTGAAAGTGTATGAGAGAGTGTGCTTAGGTTTAGTTAGTTTATCTGTGATTGATTGCATATAATTGCGTTAGTGGTTGAGCGTCATAAGCTCCCACGAACGAGCCATGGATGATTTATCGGAAGATGAATCATCTATGGTGCATAATGATGGGGTAGCTCATAAAGTTACCCGATCACGTGCTTATCCAGATAGTTCAGCTGGTCCATGGGTTGTCTATTTTCAGCCCAAAATGAAACCTCTTAACATATATCAGATTTCCAACGATCTGACGAAGCGATTCTCGGCCGTGACAGAGATAATAAAAGTGAGACCGAATCAACTTCGGGTCGTTGTGTCCAACCTTAAGCAGGCTAATGAGATCCCAAGTAACAATTTTAGTTTTATTCCAGCCGTATAGCATTCCTCCCGGCTTTGTTGATAAAACGACATTCAAAACTGTTTTGTCTACTGTTTTGTCTACCAACACCTCCTCTATGCTTCTTTAAAGCCAAAATTTGTACAAAATGGCCTATAGATGGTTGTGAAAACAATTTAATAAAACCTTTATAAGACAATAATGATTTTGAAAATGTTCTAGTAATAGATGCTATGACCACTTGCGAACGTTCATAAAACCTATTGGCTGCCATGAAAACCAACATACGGCCAAATGGCCACAGCTGTCAAACTTCACTGTGAAATCGAGGTTGGTTTTTGCTGTTCTGCTTTGTTCGATTCTCTGCTCTTCTGATTCATTTGGCAGTAAATAATATCGATTAAAAAAGGTCAAGTGATGCGGGAAATTTTGTTTGATAGCAAAATATCCAAATCAAATTGAGTTTTTAACGGCGTATTATGCTCCAAATCATATGCGCATTTAATTTTGTGGTGAAAATTGGCACGATAAGAGCCGAAAATTAATGCGCCTCGGAAATTATGCGATTTCGCAACAACAAACACAAAATTAATACAAATATATTCGATCAATTAATCATGAATATCTTGAAAATTGATGATATTTAATAATGTTATCTAAACAAATGCAGAAATTGGTCTCCGATCCACAGTTCATTCGCATTACAGTTAGAATTTGGTGCATTTATTTTTCCCTTTTTCAATTAGTTCGTATATTTCAATAAGGCGATTGGAAAAAATCACAACTCTGGCATGAAGCCAAATTATCTTCGCAATGACTTCTTTAAAACTATTTGGTTATTTGGTGGCTTCCCTCAATGCCAATTTTCCGTTTAATGCATTTACTGGAAAATGGTTTTAAAATGCCTTTTCAACTGACCATAATAAGATAATATGAATGAGTCCTAAAACGGCATTTCAAAACAGCATTTTATGAGTTCATAAAGTCAAAATAAAACCTTTGATAGGAGTAAAAAGAATTTGAGAAACAAGGTTTTAAGATCGTTGTAAACAAGCTGTGTAGGTTCTCATAAACCTGACTAAAATATGAAACCTATTGGCACCGCTTGGTGCCATAATAAAACCAAATTGATTTCAAGTGGCTTTCATAAAACATTAATAATATTTAATAAAGCAGGATGGTGTTAGTAATGTTACTTGGAATGTCCCAGAATTTGAAGGCTGAAAAATCATGAAGTTTGAGCCGTCGAAAGCCATGTTTTGGCAAAAATCTGTATTTGTCTCACCTAATTGGTTCTTCCAGGGCATCCGGGTTGTCCCAGAATGGCCAATCAGTGATCCATTTCTAGGCTAGAAGTAGACTACTTAACAAAAATCATGAAGCTTGAGCCGTCGGAAGGCATGTTTCGGCGAAAATCTATATTTGTCCCCTCCTAAGCGGTTCCCCCGGGGCATGCGGGTTGTTTCAGAATGGCCTATATGGTCATTACTCCATTTCAAAGCTAAACCTAGACTGCTCAACAAAAATCATGAAGTATGCGCCGTCGAAAGGCATGTTTCTGCAAAAATCTGAATTTGTAACACCCACCACCCCCCACCCCCCTAAACGATTCCCCCGGTGCATCCGGATAGGTACGGAATGGCCAATATCTAGGCTAGGAATAGACTACTTATAAAAAATCATTAAGTTTGAGCCGTCGAAAGGTATGTTTCGGTGAAAATCCGTTTTCTCCGGAGGTTCTTCCAGGCCATCAGGGTTGTTTCAAAATGACCAATATGGACAATGATCTATTTAAAAGCTACTCAACGAAAATCATGAAGTTTGAGCCGTCGAAAGGCATGTTTCTGCGAAAATCGGTATTTGTCCCCTCTTAAACGATTCCCCCGGGGCATCCGGATTGTCCCGGAATGCCCAATCTGGTCCATTTCTAGGCTGGAAGTAGACTTTTCATGAAAAATCATGAAGATTGAGCCGTCGAAAAGCATGTTCCGATGAAAATATGTATCTGTCGCCGATTCACGGATCGTGGCAAAACATACCCTCTTCTGGCACAGATTCCTTGAGGCCAATCGGTTCCAAAAGGTCGGTACTTACCAGAAACTAAAAATTGGGACTCTAGTAAAAATTTTGACTGCAAAGACGTTAATATTTGGTCATACCTATATAGTTTCCACAATGTGAGTTTGAAATCCGGGTCAATATGACTTTATTCGTAACTTTTTTTTAACAGCCCTTCAGAAAAGTCAAACAAATTTGAGTTCGATGCAGAAACATAACTTCCTATGCTTTAGGAAAAGTCAAGGAAATTCAAACGTCCAGATGCCTATTTATGAAAGTTATAGCATTTTTAATATCCATTCCGGGTCATATTGACCTCTAAAGAAGGTTAAGATGATTTCATTGTTGGGGTCAAATCTTCATCCACGAAGCCATTTCTTCGTGTTTGAGAACAAGAAATAGTCACTCGAAACTAAATCCGGAAAATAGGAATAGGATTCGTAGCCCGATTCATGGATTTGCCATGGAAACTGCATACGTGTGCCCTCTTGCATTGTTTTGGTGGAAAAGAACAAGGTTAGGGACAAGGGAAAGGCGAGGTGGATATAAAGTATAATAGATCATTGCACGGAATGCATTAACCTCACTTTTGTGACAGTTCAAGGAGCTGGTGTTAGAGTTTGAACCGCTCAAACAAAAATTTCCATTGGTTTTTTCCGGATTATGTACGATTAGATTCAGGAAATGATGTAAACATAAGCACTGAAGTCTGTTCTCCAGCAATTTTACTTCAATCGTAATAAATTTAGAGCACAAAATCTCATACCGATCTTACAGAAAATATTCTAAGTCCACGTAAACAAGCTCCCTGAACTGTCAAAACTGCATTGATGACGCCATCGTGCAATGATCTATACTGTATTTGACTCAGGATCAGGGATGCCAGATACTTTTTTCAAAAGTCTGTATCAATCTAATTGAAATGTCTGCATTTGTCTGTATAAGGGTTTCAATTTTGGTTCTAAGATGCTTCAATGGATTTTTTTTTTTAAATCGCTATTTATTGATGCTGAGCAACGAGTAAAGGTGTTTTTCAAACATCGCATAGCCAAAAATCTAACGCAAAAGAGATCGCTATTTCTAGTTTTATATTTAAATGTCAACTTTCCTTTCACTTCCATACATATGATTAAATCACTATCGTTTTTCCATCACGAAATATGAACAAAGTAAAATACGTTGATCTTTAGGATTTGATGTTTTGAAAAATTCTAGGCAAATAATTTATTATTATCATTCACAAATTTAAAGAACCAACTCACCTTCACTTCACTACTGCTAGATTCATGAATTCCAAAGGCTCAAGGAACATAAATTTTGCTATACATGTCGCTTGTGAACAGACATTTTACGTTAGATGAAATTTCAACCACTCCGTTTTGCTTTTTGTGCGACTTAACATACTCTTTGGCTGACAAAATGCCTTTCATGGTTTATGTGGCAGTGCGATTGCGAGCATTGGTTTTATTGATTTTGTGAATTGAAAAACATTGCTAGACAACGGCCGACGAATGTGGAATAGCCTATTTTGCTGGAATGAACTGTCGTAGACACGGAAGGCTCAGTCGCCACTACAACGACGTAAGGATAAGCACTTGTTCAAAAATTCTTCGCTATGCAGATTTTCTGGAGAATCCGCTACTGAAACTCTCCATTCCCGGAACACGTCTTTGATTGGTTGAACTGATTCATAATCAATCATGTTCTCAAATCGTTTGATAAGTTGAAAAATTGTTGGATGTGCTTTTGCTTTGATATTATCAGGATCAATTAACGCTAAATCATTAAGGGTATCGTCAGTAAGGTCAATTCTTTTTTTTTGTTTGATTACCGCAGCATACGTAGAAATTCATTATGTCTAGTTGAAATTGATTCAAGTGCTCCATGCTTAACTTGTCACTTCTAGTGTATTCGTTGATCAAGGCCTGCACTTCGACACCTTCGTACAGTTTTTCCAACTCGCAGAAGTTATTGGGGATCAGGTCCACAAAGCCAGGGTTCGTCAATTCTTTTAAATACCCTAGTTTAGAGAAACAATACAATATCGAAAATATCAATTTGCTAGTTTCTGTTTTCAGCTTGTACACCATTGGCTTGTACACCAAAAGTTGATTCAACCGGTTGATTTTCGGAAAGATGTGGTTAAGTGCAGCCAAGTACAGGTGGTTTTATGGATCGCTGGGACGCTCATAAACTTTCTTTTTTTTTTCATTCTGCTTGGCGTCCACTGATGTATCGCGAAAACTGAAATATACTTTTAAGACTTCCAGCTTCAAGAACACGCTTAACAACTTGTTCTAAAGAAAGCCATCGGATCGTGGATAGATGTTACATGTATAAAGGTTTCAGCACTATTAAGTGCTGCAGCTCGTTGAACTTTGCTGTTCTTAAAGGACTATTGCTGAGGAAGCTATGTGTTTCCCGACACATCCATTTACACCAGTGCAAATGATGGCAAATGCATTTCAGTACGAATAAATTTGTACAGTCGTTTTTGAAAAGTACAGTAACAGAGTGCTTTCCACCGTGCATAACACTCACTTCGTCTACACCGAACCCTATTAGCTTCTTTTTGTACGGAATGAAATCTTCATTAAACTTAGTAACAATGGCACTGGGAATCGTAGTAGCATCCACTTCAGCAAGCTCGAGTCATGATAAAAAGAATCTCGATTTGACAGTTCATTGCCATTGAATAGAAATTCCTAACTACTAAAACCAATGTTTTCATGGTAGTGGTATCAGTTAATTCAAATGGTTTAGACCGCATCATTGCCACCAATTCTTGGTGATGCGATTTGCCAAGGTCGTTCGTTATGATGGCCGTATTTTGCCGTTCGTTTCGGTGCTACGGCTTTGACAAGGGTCGAATCAGTGAAAATAGCCTTAGAAAACAGCCAGGCACATATTTGTACTTCTACATCCCTCACTGGTTTTTTTTCTCCAACAAACTGGTTCAACTTCAGACTGTCATTCATTTGCTTACTGTGACGCATGTGACTTTCCCTGACGCCCTGTTTTTTTTTAATCTGGAAGTTCGCCGAAAGGAATGTCTTTATATGTCTGTAACATTTTCCAAATGTCTGTATAATGTCTAATCTGTATGATGTCTGTATGCATGATCAAATGTCTGTATAAATACAGACATGTCTGTATATCTGGCATCCCTGCTCAGGATAGGTAAGGCAAAAATGTTAGCTGTAGGTACAAGTATGTATACGGCAGGTGGCGAAGCTTTTCTTTCGGTCGAGTATTAGTACACGACACTGAAGAAGTCTTCACATTGTAGACGAAATACGCGTATTTGTCAAGATAAGCAATAAAGGTAGTTGGAATTAAATGGAAATTACTTATCTTTCTTCTCATTTTCTAGGAAAAGAACTTTTTTTTTTTTTGGCATAATGCGGTCTTTTCCCCCGAAACATCGACTTAAGTTGGTAAATATTGAGTGGTAGTGTACATAGAAGTTCAAGTCTTGGCAGCTGAATCTGAACTGCGAATGAAATCACATTCCATTGAATTTTATCGAACAGCACAACTGTGATAAATCGTGAACACTATACCTTATTAACTTCATTCAATCTTCAGTGACTGAATACAAAAACCAAATGTCAACAGCTCCCATCCATCCAATAATGAATACATAATCCGTCACGGTATGCCGCGGACATTTGGTGTTAAATAGATTCTAACAGATAGACAACTGCAAACATTTGTCAAATCTCCGGCATCCCGCTGTTCACCCTCCTCCTTTACGAATTTTTATCGTTCCCATGCGTCTGAATGGCAAAAACTGCACTGGTTCCCTTCCGTTACTTTACTCTTCCTTCGCCGATTGCTGCCACTTGGTGTATAAATATACATTTTTACAGCAGCGTGACAAATGTGAGCAAACATTCCTCTCGTAGTCGTCGTCGTCGTCAATCGTACACCACTCGGACTCGGACGCATTCATAAATTCAAATGAGCACCCATTTTCCCCGCAATCCCTATCGTCTATGAATTCATAAGTGGCATGATGGAAAAAGGGACTGGCTGCCGTCACAATCTCGCATACACACACGAGAAAAGCGAACTTTAATTAACAAGAATTTGTTTACCCGCGCTCCCAAAATGGGAAGCATGAAGGAGCGGCGATCACTCGTTCACATCTGTCAAAACTGGGCGTTAATCCGTTGATTTAGAGCTAAATCGCACTAATTATCAACTGCTTGAACCGAAGCGACTACGACGACGACGCCTACTATGCCACGATTAGCCACCAGCGCCCATAAGTGGGTCTCCAATCCAGACAAGCACGAGCGCCCCTACCTCAACTTTGGGTGACATTTCTCGAAATTGTTTACAACTGTTTGTGCCCCATTCTTCATCTGAGTCACACTCTCGGCCTACTATCGAGCTTCTGCGCGTCAAGATTTTCCAAAGCAAACACACGATTGAGATACAATTTATCCGATCCCACTTGAAGCCCGCTTCCTCCCCTTTCTCACCCGGGAGTGTCACGTTACGATCGCTGAACGAAAGAGGGCTTGATCGTGTTATAATTTATAGACCTATTTTAATACACGAGAGCAAGCACCATTGATACTTTTTCCCTGACCACCGTACCACCACGAGGATATAAACAAATGTTTATGAATGAATGAAACCATTAATAAGTTTAAGCGAACGCGCAGTTTTACACCACAGCAAATGGATTTTCGCTCAGCCTGGGTCTTGGCGGCAGGCGTGGCCCGCGGTTCCTGCAAGTGACAGTGCTTGTTTTGCTGTCACAACGCAGCTTTGTCACCTGGGTACTGCGCATTCCAGCCGGTAGTAGATCTTACCGTATGTAAATTGCGCTTGAGTGGAACGGTAAAGTAACGAATTACACCCATTTACAGCCGTTAACGGGGGTCAATTTTCATACGGAGGTGGCGCCGGTCTGAAGTCTGACGTTTATGAAAATTTATTCAATGTAATACAAATCCATCTTGATCGTTTCCAGTTACGTTCTAACGGGAGCGTCCTGCCCCGGTTGAATTCCCCCAACGGTGCCGGTACCCGTCTTCGGAAGGAATCCATTCTCATCAGCCCGGTAGTTGACCCAATAGGTCTGCCCATCGGGTGCCACGAACGTGTAGGCTCCTTCCACCGCTAGTATCTTCGTTCCATCGCCGGTATCCTTTGGAGTTCCAAGCTCGGAGAAAATCTGCCTATTGCTTTGCTCGTACCTAAGAAGAAACACCAAACGATCAAAGTTGGCCTGTTCTGCGTGTTCTCGAGATCGAACGACTTACGTAAACTGATAGCCGGCTTCGTTGTTGTTTGTGGAGTTGTACCTTAGCAGCTCGATCCCACTTGTATCCTGTTGTTGGTTTCGCAGCTGGGGCGCACCCAGAACTGCACTCGCCACCAAAACCGAACAAACCACTGCAATTCTAAACATTTTCCCCTAATAATCACCGTATGAATGTGACTTCTGATCTGGGGACGGAACACATTTATACCGAATCCGATCCCATCTTGGTGACCTTTGTGCTTCAATGATTATTCAATTAACGACTTCGGGTGCCTGTTATATCTGGAGGGAGTATTGACACTAGCTTGTTACGCTACTTATCTTGGCAGCCGTCGCCACCCGTTCGATGCAATTTAACGCCATTAGTACGCTAATCGTTGGGGAAATATTTGAGTATGACCACTTCACCACTTTTGTCCGAGCAATTCAAGAAGCGACAAGCTTGGTCAAGGACATCAATATTTTATCAGGTGTTTGTCATTAGATCATTTCCACTGTTGACACGGACCGTGGCTTTCAACGGATAATTTTAGAAGTCATGTTACCCTTTTTAATTCAAAAAGACAACAAAGCATATAATTTCCCATTCCCATTGAGTCGCCTCTTTACACCTGTTTTATCATTTCCCACCGCACCGAGCTGTACGGCGAACCCAACCCCTTCGCATTCTCAGTGGAATCAACAAGGAAGCACATGCTCATACCCGGGACTTTCGTTCCACGCTGATAGCTTGCGACTTTTTTTTCTTCCATCGGTCGGGCGGTGCCCTAATTTATAAAATTCAAAAATTTGCATTTACCACTTGCCGGTAAACGTACGCTTGAAGTTTAGTGAAGTCGAGAGTGACGCCAACCGTGGAGCCTGAACATGTGTTCCAGTCAGCTGAAGCGGCGACCAACGTCATTGGTGTGGGAATCAAATTTCTCAGCAAACTCACCTTTCCTCGGTTTCGCAGTGGCGGCAAAGTCATTCACCCAGTGAGGATGAGCACTTGTCTCGTGGGAAAATTTCGACGTAAATTTAAGAACAAAAAAAATCGACAAGGACGGGAAGGACGATTAGCTTTATTATTCAAGGTAGCCTCTCGAAATCGAAAGACCATATGTCGTATGACTATGAACGGAACTTGAACTTACCATCCGGACGGATCCTCCCCTTGGCTAACGGTTTCCTACTGCTGCTCGTACACCGAATAGTGACCGATGAAGATGATATCCTTGGTTGAACGCTTTCGGATCATGTACAGGAAGGGATGGTCGACGTAGAACATCGGGTAGCCGGCGCGGCCTACGGCTTGCACTTCTGCAAAGAGACGGAAAAAAGCGACTGTTAAATGACACTGTTTGCAACCGTTTTGAGTTGACAGGGGTGGATTTGTCTAACACCTTTTTCACCAGCAGATTCCCATAAAATGATAAATGAAGCAAATGTAATTCTTATGTTATGTTCAGAACGATTAGGTTGTTAGAAATTTTCCCCAAATTCGTGGATAACGCGAAACTTTAGAGCTTTACAGTTAGTTCGCCGCAACAGCCCACTGTGAACACAGACCGTCGTGTGCGCCCACCTATGCCCACTGGATCGTTTGACAGGCGAGAAACTTCAAACGTGATGAGAAGGAGAAAGCAATAATAAACAGACAGTGACAAGAGAATTGTTTACGAGCTCTAAAATAGTCGGTGACAATTTGATTAATTGCGAGAAGTAGGAGTTATTTTTGAGTATTATTAATTACAAAGGTGAATTTGATAATTTGTACACTTATACCTAGATTAAAACTTACAAGCTAATTACAGGACAGGCTAAAATTTGTTCGAAAAACATTGTTGTGTGTGAGATAAAACCATAGTACGGAGACTGAATTGTGAGTAGATGAATGAATTGATTAATGAGCCTATTCTAAAATATAACTACATTTTAGCTTGAGCTGATCAAAACCTAAATTCGGGTGTAACGATCTCGCTGAAAGAACTCCCCATCGAATCTCCCGCAACAATTTCTCAAGAATTCACCGGAACATGATGAGCTCGCTGTCTAATGTGCGGCAAACCCGGTCGCAAACGAGGTCCCAGCAGGCGAATGCTAACCTCAACCCGGGGGACGACGACCAGGCATCGAGTAAGTCTTCGGAAGATTCTTTCATCCCGTCCAGAGTGGATGAAGACGGAGGTGAGTTATGCGATTGTGCCGGATGCGAACAGCCGAATAACGCGGAGCAATATATGGTTCAGTGTGGGCATTGTGAGCATTGGTACCATTTTACCTGTGCCAACGTCAACACGGCCACGGTACGCTCTGTGAGCTTCGTTTGTGCGGTGTGTGTGCCTGGTGTGTCCGAGCCAGCACATAGCCAGATTAGCGGCATATCCAGAACTTCGAGTGTTCGTAGATCCAGAATGGAACGCGACCTGCAGCGCCTGGAAGAAGAACGGAAATTGCTCGAGGACCTGAATCGCGAGCGGATTGCAAGAGAACGAGCTCTGAACGAGAAGGAACTTCAGGAGAAGCTGGAGCAGGGTAGACAGTTCATCGCGCGCAAGCATGAACTGCTAAATTGGAAAGACGACGAAGAAGATAAAAGTGTGCGGAGTATGCGGAGCAGCCAGAGGAGTGCGAAACGTACTGAAGATTGGATTCGACAGACAAAGGCAGGTGAGAGTTCCGGCCAGGTAATCGTGCAACAGATACCTGCGTCAACGTCGGTAAATGCTGATCTGTCGGAGTATTCGGCCTCAGGAAATCCGCAGGTAGTACACCCTTCTTCAACCCCGCTGGGAATTCCCCCAGCTATTTCCCCACCCCCCGGTGATGTTAGAGCAGGTGTGGGATTTGAGGCGAAGTCAATCCCACGGAATTTGGGAAGCATCACCATCGACTCTGAGGATTCTCTTGAGGGCGCTGTCGGAGGAGACACGGAAAACGACGGTCAGAAAAAGGGACCGGCAGACTTGCCGCTCGTTGACCTTCAGCCCTACGCGGATCTGCTGAAGGTGGAAGAAATCAAGCTAAGTGCTAGCGCCGTGCCGAGTGTTAATCGCATTGGTGCTCACTACAAGCGTTGGAGTGTCGAGACAGGTGAGCTTCGGAAGCAGAAAGCCCTGCAGTTTCAAAGGCAGACGGAAGCGGAACATCGAGCTGTCCAGGAGCTAGTGGCAAAACATCAGTTGGACGTCGATACGAGACGGAAACGTGAGATGGAGCTAGTGAACCGGATCAACGGTCTGCAGTGGCAGTATGAGAACGAGTTGAAGCTGGTACGTGAATCGGAGGCTGGTTTGCGGATTCAGCTTAATCGACGAGACCGCGAACAAGCGGCACTGAAGGCTCAGGTGGAAACTTTGGAGAAACTGCTCATCGAGGAGAAGGAGAGGAGTCGTGCGACGGAAGAAAAGTTTCGGGATCAACTTATGTTGCGTAACAGGGAATGCGAAGCGCTCCAACTGCAGCTAGCAGAGCTGGAGAGTGAAATCCAGTGTCTGCGTGGCACCGAGCAGCTGCTGAAATCCCAGCTTGAAGCAGCAGAGCAACGCGAAAACGAATCGCATCGTCTGCGGAACGAAGCGGTAAAGGAGTATTGGGACCTACACGACGAAGTTCAGCAGTTCATCAGCGGTACTCAAGATGGACCGGGAGATAGTGATTGTTCTCTTTCATTGCCTCCTCCGCCTGCTTCTTGGTTTGAATCTACGAACGCGCCTAACGCCGAAAGTTCCAATCGCGTCGATTCAGATTATGTCTTTCCCCCTCCGCCTCCTCCAATGTCGGTAAATTCTGGTTTGCCCAATCGTCCACAGGAGTTTGTGACGCAATCTAGTTCGTGTGGTGTTGGAATGATGAACGCACCTGTCCCCATTCTTCCGACTTTGAACTTGTTTCCTTCCATGCCAACCATCCACCCACAAATACCTTCGCAGACTCTGCTGCCGGCTCAGTTTGGACCAACGCCCCAACAGATCGCTGCTAGACAAGTGGTCACCAAGGAGCTCCCGATCTTCTCCGGGGATCCGATCGATTGGCCGCTGTTTATTAGCAGCTACCAGCATTCAACACAGGCTTGCGGGTATACCGATTCGGAAAACCTTCTACGATTGCAGCGAAGCCTGAAAGGAAATGCGAAGGAATCGGTCAGCAGCTTCTTGCTCCACCCGTCGACAGTGCCCCAAGTAATGTCCACTCTGCAGCAGTTATATGGCCGTCCGGAACAGATCGTCAACAACATGATTGCCAAGGTTCGAGCAACCCCTCCACCAAAACCCGACCGGTTGGAGACGCTGGTTAGTTTTGGGCTGATAGTCCAAAATCTTTGCGGGCACTTGAGAGCAGTTGGGTTAGAGAGGCATCTAGCAAATCCGATCCTGCTTCAGGAGTTGGTGGACCAGCTTCCGGCAACGGTGAAATTCAGCTGGGCGCTTTACCAGGAGCAAGTTCCAATGGTGGATCTGAACATATTCAGCGACTACATGGCGAAAGTGTCGTCGGCGGCTAGTGGCGTAACGCAGCTCGCAATCATCCCACAGAAAGCTGCTAAAGGGGAGCGGAACCGACCAAAGGACAAGTCGTATGTGAACGCGCACGTGGCTACCGAGCAGCCAAAATCGAATCGCCGAGAGGAGATGCAGAAAGCTGGAACCAACAGTGGACAGCTGAACGAAAAAGGTACCAAATCGTGTTCCGTTTGCAA
Source organism: Aedes koreicus (assembly GCA_024533555.2). Classification (NCBI taxonomy): domain Eukaryota; kingdom Metazoa; phylum Arthropoda; class Insecta; order Diptera; family Culicidae; genus Aedes; species Aedes koreicus. Next base: position 19,242 of record JAHHFK020004432.1, read on the forward strand.
CGTCGACAGTCACAAAATCGAAAACTGCTCGTCGTTCAAAGGGCTGGATCTAGATGGCAGATGGAAGGCAGTGAAGGCAAACGAACTGTGCGCTCGTTGTCTCACGTCACACGCTCGGTGGCCATGCAAAGGAGAAGTTTGCGGAATCAACGACTGCCCATAGCGACATCATCGTCTACTTCACTTCGAGTCTCCAACGAACTCCACAACTACTAGCGCGGTGGTTACAGTTCATCGTCAGCTGTCATCGTCCACGCTTTTCCGAATCCTGCCAGTGACCTTATTTGGGGCAAAGGGACAATTCAACACCTTCGCATTCCTTGACGATGGATCGTCAGTAACACTCGTGGAGCGGTCGATCGCTGAAGCTCTCGGTGTGAGTCGAGAAGTGGAGACTTTGAACCTCGAGTGGACCGGAGGTATCAACAAGACGATCGCTGGAACAGAAGTCATCACGATGGAGATTTCCGAGGCAGGTGTTAACAAGCGATACAAGTTGTCCGAGATATACAAGGTCGACAATCTCGGCTTACCACAGCAGACCACAGACTACAAAGAGCTTGCCAATCGATACGCACACCTCCAAAAGCTTCCAGTGAAGAGCTTCAGGTGTGCTATACCAGGAATCCTAATCGGACAAAGCAACATCCATCTTCTCGCTACGCTGAAGCTGCGTGAGGGAAAATTGAACGACCCGATTGCAACAAAGACCAGGATCAGATGGGCAGTGTGTGGCAGTCTACGGAAGCCACGAGCCAATACGGTACACAGACAACTACACGTGCACACCGAACCGACCCTAGAAGACCTCCACGAGTACGTCTTTTTCGACATTGAGAGTTTGGGTGTAGCTCTTGTGCCTGCCGTGAAAGGAGTGGAAGAACAACGTGCGTACAGTATACTGGAAGCGACCACACGCCGATTGAACAGCGAGAAGTTTGAGACGGGCCTGCTCTGGAAACGCGACTACGTGGAGTTTCCAGATCGTAAGCCGATGGCGGAACGACGCTTCAAGCTGCTGGAAAAGCGTTTAGCTCTAGACTCGAAGCTTTACGACAGCGTTCGCCAACAAATAGCGGACTTCAAGGCCAAAGGCTACATACACGAAGCCACAGCGGAGGAAATTGAAGGGTTCGACCTGCGTCGTACTTGGTATTTACCGATTGGAGTCGTCGTGAATGAAAAGAAGCCGGGAAAAGTTCGAGTGATCTGGGACGCAGCGGCGAAGTTTGATGGCGTGTCATTGAACTCCATGTTGCTCAAGGGTCCGGATCTTCTGACTCCGCTACTTTCCGTGATGTTTCCGTACCGAGAGGGTCAAGTCGCAGTATCCGCAGACATCAAAGAGATGTTTCTGCAAATCTCGATCCGGCCGGAAGATCGCAGCGCCCTACTGTTTCCCTACAGGGATTCCTGAACTGCCGATGAGTACCATGGTGACCGATGTGGCAATATTCGGAGCAGCCTGCTCCCCAGCACACTCGCAGTTCATCAAGAACCTAAATGCCTCAGAACAAGAGGCAGAGTTTCCCAGAGGTGCAGTGGCAGTGAAGAAAAGGCTCTACGTAGACGACTACGTGAACAGACTACGATACAGTAGAAGAAGCTATCGAGGTGGCGAAAGAAGTGATCGAGGTGTACAAGCGTGCGGGATTCCACATCCGGAATTGGATGTCGAGCGACAGAAGCGGTTGACCAGTGGAGACAAGAAGAGGATGTCTACACCTTTCCGTTGCAGTTTGGCGAGAAGGTGCGTATGCTGCTAGAAAACACTAAGATTCCGACGAAAAGGGAAATGCTTCGGCTCGTCATGAGTATCTACGACCCGTTAGGACTAGTGGCGTCATTCATAATCCACGGAAAAATTCTCATCCAAGATGTGTGGCGGTCCAAAACAGGTTGGGACAGCTGTATTCCCGAGGAAATTGCCACGCGCTGGACGGATTGGATCGCAGTGCTCAAGAAGATGGATGAATTGCGTATACCACGGTGTTACTTCTCAGGATACGATCTAGCGAGCTTCAAAACTCTGGAGCTACACATTTTCGCGGATGCGAGTGAGCAAGCTTTCGCAGCAGTTGCATACTTCCGGATCGTAGACCAAGGACAGATAAGGGTTGCACTTGTCTCATCGAAAACGAAGGTTGCCCCACTTCGGGGACTCTCAATACCACGGTTGGAGTTGATGGCAGCATTACTTGGAGCTCGTGTACGCAGAACTGCTGAGGAAAACCACACGCTGAAGGTCCAGAAAACCTACTTCTGGAGCGATTCATCAACGGTTTGTTCGTGGATCAAACCCGACACGCGTCGATATCGTCAGTTTGTCGCTTTCAGAGTCGACGAAATATTGAGCCTTTCGAAAATTGATGAGTGGCAGTGGATTTCGACGAAGATCAACGTTGCTGATGAAGCCACCAAGTGGGGAAAAGGTCCGTCGTGCAACGTAAACAGTCGCTGGTTTCAGGGTCCTGAGTTCCTCTACAGCAGCGGAGCAGATTGGTTGATGACTCCAGACGAAGATACGGACGAAAGTGACACGGAACTACGGGAGGCGTACGTCTTCAGCCATCATATTCGGCAGCCGATGATAGACACCAGCAGGTTTTCGCAGTTTGAGCGTATGTTGCGTTCTATATCATATGTCCACCATTTCGTGGACAGCCTACGCTCCATAAAGGCCAATGGATCGGCGGACTCCGCCGGCCTGACGAGTGTGGAGCTTCAAAAAACGGAAAGAACGTTGTGGTCGATCGCTCAGTCCGAGGCGTTCCCTGAGGAAGTTGCGACCCTGAAGCAGAACTTAAATCGAAGCACTGACCAACAGAAGCAGATAGAAGCATCCAGCAGTATCGTGAAGCAGTCACCGTTCGCCGACGAGTACGGAGTGTTACGGGTAGGCAGTAGAGCAGCAAAAGCGGAGGTACTCACGTATGATGCAAAGTTTCCGATTATCCTTCCGAGAAACCATCGGATTACCGAACTACTGGACTTCTTGGACTTCTACCATCGGTAGTTCGGCCAAACAAACGATGAGACCGTAGTCAACGAAGTACGGCAGAAGTTCCATGTGCCACGTTTGCGAGTGGAAATTCGCCTAGCCAGGAAACGCTGCATGTGATGTAGCGTCTACAAGTCTTTACCCGGTTCTCCTAAAATGGGACCGCTGCCTGCGGTACGATTGCAGCCGGGTGTACGAGCGTTTACCTATGTTGGAGTAGATCTTTTCGGACCGTATCTGGTGAAAGTTGGACGCAGCGTGGCGAAACGATGGGTCTGCCTATTCACCTGCCTTACCGTCAGGGCCATTCATCTTGAGGTAGTTGCCAGTTTGTCTACGGATGCGTGCAAGAAGGCGATCAGAAGGTTCATAGCACGACAAGGATCTCCTCAAGAAATCTACTCTGACAATTGCACGAACTTCATTGGAGCAAGTCGAGAGCTTCAAGACGAGTTCAAGAGGATGTCTACGGATTTGGGGAGCACCTTTACGAACGCCCAAACGCAATGGCGGTTCAACCCACCGGCTGCGCCGCATATGGGAGTCTGTTGGGAGAGAATGGTTCGCGCAGTGAAGGCAGCATTGGGGTGTGTTCCAGTAGTGCGGAAGCTGGACGACGAATCGTTTGCAACGGTGTTAGCTGAAGCAGAAAGCATGGTCAACTCCAGGCCGCTTACGTTCATCCCGCTGGAAACGGCGAACCACGAATCCTTGACCCCGAATCACTTTTTGCTGTTAAGTTTGAATGGCGAACGAGAACCCGAGAAGTTTCCGACGGATCCAGGGATGGCTCTGAACAGTAGTTGGAACATGGTGAAGCATACGCTGGATAACTTCTGGCGCCGTTAGGTGGTGGAGTATCTACCAACCATCATACGTCGGACGAAGTGGTTCAGGGATGTGAAGGCGATCGAGGTTGGAGATTTCGTTCTGATAGTGGACGAAAATGTGAAAAACCGGTGGATACGTGGACGAGTGATCCAAACGATTCCGGGAAAGGATGGCGTGCCGCGTAGAGCAGAAGTGCAGATATCGGGTGGGACGTTGAAGAGGCCTGTCACGAAGTTGGCTGTGCTGGACGTGATGAGGTCTGGTGACGCCGGATCAGATGATAAGGCGACACGGGGGGGAGGATGTTTGCCGCAACTGTGAACACCGATCGTCGTATGCGCCCACCTATGCCCACTGGATCGTTTGACAGGCGAGAAACTTCAAACGTGATGATAAGGAGAAAGCGATAATCAACAGACAGTGACAAGAGAATTGTTTACGAGCTCTAAAATAGTCGGGATTAATTGCGAGAAGTAGGAGTTATTTTTGATTATTATTAATTACAAAGGTGAATTTGATAATTTGTACACTTATACCTTGATTAAAACTTACAAGCTAATTACAAGACAGGCTAAAAATTTTTCGAGATACATTGTTGTGTGTGAAATAAAACCATAGTACGGATACTGAATTGTGAGTAGATAAATGAATTGATTAATGAGCCTATTCTAAAATATAACTAAACTGATAGGCAAAATAAAGTGCCCACCTCTTCGTGTTTTCAACTTCTCTCATTTACTTGGTTCAAATTAAAGTAAACACAGTGTAGTTTTTTTTCTTATTTTATTTTTTATATTCTTTTTAAGTTTCACTAATGGAATACTGAAAAAAAGGAGTTTTACTTAAAGAAAAAAAAAATCAATTTGTGTTGTAAAAAAAACAGTGACAAAATAAAGTGCCCACTTCAAAAATCGATATGTTTTCGATAAGTTTCCATTGGAAGACCCCTCGATTGTTTATATTTTGATGTTTTGATATTTTTTATTTATCAGCAAGGCAAACACAGCCAAACGGCTTAAGTTTGCGAAGGAGCATGCTGATAAACCCCTAGAGTTCTGGAAAACGGTTCTCTGGACGGACGAATCAAAATTCGAGCTGTTTAACCGAAAGTGGCGAGTTCGTGTTTGGTGCAGATCGGGAGAGGAGCTTCAGGAGCGCCACATCCAAGGCACGATGAAGCATGGAGGAGGAAATGTGATGGTCTGGGGTTGTTTTTCGTGGGGTGGAGTGGGAAGCATTGTGAAAATCGACGGGATAATGACGGCAGATTCTTACATCAACATCCTGCGAGAAAATCTGGAGGTTTCGCTGATCCAGACGGGCCTTGAAGAGAAGTTCGTATTCCAGCAGGACAACGACCCGAAGCATACTGCCAAGAAGACCAAGTCTTTCTTCCGGTGTTGTCGGATCAAACACAAAGCCCGGACCTCGATCCCATCGAGAATTTGTGGGCGATTCTCGATGCCAAGGTTGACAAAACTGGTGTTACCAATAAAAATAACTATTTTGAAGCCCTGGAGCGCGCCTGGGAAGAGCTAGATCCACAGCACCTAAAGAACCTGGTCGAGAGCATGTCGAAGCGCCTGCAGGAGGTCCTGAAGGCTAAAGGAGGACACATCAATTATTGAAATGCTTTTATTTTACTTTAATTTATGTTTTCTGTAGCCTAAATGAAGTGGGCACTTTTTTTTTCAGCCAGTAAAACTCCTTTTTTTTCAGTATTCCATAAGTGAAACTTAAAAAGAATATAAAAAATAAGATAATAAAAAAAATACAGTGTGTTTACTTTAATTTGGACCAAGTAAATGAGAGAAATTGAAAAAACGATGAGGTGGGCACTTTATTTTGCCTATCAGTGTACATTTTAGCTTGAGCTGATCAAAACCTAAATTCGGGTGTAACGATCTCGCTGAAAGAAGTCCCCATCGAATCTCCCACAACACCATCAAAGTGCCTAACATCGTGAGATTTTTATGAAAATGTTTATATTTTTAAGTAAACCCATCTCCATTTATTTATTACCATTTATATCACAGACAAACAGACATAACGCATTGCAAATTTCGCATTACAAATCATCGTCCCTAACACAACTGCGCCATCTATTTAGCACACTGTGCTGAGTGATAAAACTGAACAGACAGGGATAGTGTGCTAACGTCAAACGTAAGGGAATCAACTATGTGCGCAATCTGTGGCGATATTACCAACTAAGAAACATTTGAATTGACCGGTTAAGGCGTAATCGTTGAAGAAACTGCAAGAGTTATGACTATTTGTCTGTGTTGACATATTAACATTTGTTTACTTAGATTTATTTACTTACATCAATATATTTAAGTTCATCTATTTACACTAATATATTTACCTTAAGTTATTTAAGTTAGTTTTAGATTTAATATTACCTATTTTATCATAGTTTTCCAGCAAATTCTCAATGACTTAAACATGATCCGCACTTTTAGTGTTTCCTAGAAAATTCGTAACAACCAATCGAAATGATTTCCACGCTTCTTGCTCATCAGGAGCCAAAACTACGAAGAAATGTTTGTCCTCAATCATTTTTTTTATTTGAGGACCCACGAAAACACCTTCCTTAATCTTTGCATCCGATATGTTTCGGAATACTGATTTCAGATATTCAAATGCGGGTCCATTATTTTCCAACGCTTTTACAAAATTCTTGAAGAGTCCAAGTTTTATATGTAACGGTGGGAGAATAATTTGATCTTTATCCACGAGAAGAACACATTTCACGTTTTCTTTCCCAGGAGTCACACTTGTCCTCTTTGGCCAGTCTTTTTAAACGTAATGCTCCTTACGTGCTCGGCTGTCCCATTTACAGTGAAAGCACCTGTATTTGGTGTACCCCTGTTGTAACCCAGTCAACATGGCAACAACCTTAAGATCGGAGCAAATCTTCCAAAAGTGTTGCTTATAATTTATCAAATTCAGCAGCAGCGCCATTGATTCATACGATTCCTTCATGTTAACAGCATGAGCCAGCGGTATCGAGGGTTTCCTGTTTCCTTGATGCAGTAAAACAGCCTTCAAACTCAGTTTACTGCTGTCGATAAGCAAACGCCATTCACTTGGATAGTGATGCTCCCAAAACACTTCTAACAAACCGTTTACATCTCGGCAAAAACTAGCGTTATTTTGTTTGGAGAAGTAGGGAAGATGTACCTATATTAATCTCATCACTTTGCAATTCATCCTACTTGAAATAAAACGATATACACGTGACAGGATTAGTTAGTAATGTTTGTTGTAGTTATTTAACGTAAGCAAACATTATTAGAAAACGAAACCGATCCTTCAACTGCCTAATTGTTTGATTCATCGTAGGATGAATATAGGAACAATGGGATTAATATGGGGGCAGCTTCCCTATTTAGCAAATTGTTCATCACGATTTCTGTAGTACGAAATTGTCACACCAGGCTCTAATAAATTTCCTTCTCTTAAGCGTGATGCAAGCAGTTCAGATTTCTGTTTCGACAACTCCAAATCACGTACCAAATCATTGAGTTCTGCTTGGGAAAATAATGATGGTTTTATTTCAAATTCTGTGTCGCTTTGATCTGCGTCCTCGTTAACCAGCTGGGCAGTATCTTCAAATGAAGATTCCCTTTTTCCTTTTTGGGCAAATGGGGTACCGGTTTGAATTCGAATGTGGAGTTGGTTTTCCTTTGGGTTGCACATTAGCATACTGCACCGACTTATGGCGGCCATGTTGTTGAGCTTCGGTGAGGCAAAAACAACAATCCGTAGCCTGGAAAAAAGGTTCATTCCGAATAACTGGCTTATCAAAAGACAAATAGCGGCTTTACAGTGACAGAAATGAGAGTATATAACAAATTTGAATGGGACCAGTGTTAAGCCATGCAAACCTTTTACATGTTATCCCCAAAGCCAGGCATGTTTTGCACGAATTACACAGAACGTTAGGCACCCATGGTTTATCCAGATTCTCCGGACAAATTTCAAAATAAAAACGGAACGCAGATGAACCCGAGGGGGGGGGGATATTCCAAAGATGAGCGTTGAATAAAGCTTCCCTGACATGAAAATTTTCACGATGATGACAGTTTTCTTTGTGTTAAATGCATTTTGTGCGATAAATCGCGATGAGAGCGCGATGACGATGCGATCAGAATAAAAATTATCGCTGACAGCATTGGACTGCTCGAAAAATTGGACAACGAGAACTGCCAGAAATAAAATGACATTTCTCGCTTCAAAATTTCGATCAGTAAAATTTTCTTCTGACATCGCAGAAATAAACGAAATTTTCAATTACTATTCTTGCTCCGGATTTGTTTTCGTTGCCTCCTCTTCACGCCTTTTGGTCAACAATACACCGTCGTATTGAAATTAAAAACAATTGCTGCTAATGCTTCTCACGATAGCTGCTACCGTAATTCAAAGCCGAATAGTTTCAGATCATGTTGGATCAAACTTAATATCAACGGAGGGTACCGCAACGATACCATCAGCATATCCGAAGCACCATGAAGCATATCCGTCCGACATTTGAGAGTCGATAGCTAGCAGGACGAGTACGTCGATCACTACGTTACTCAAAACGGCTACCACGGCAACGGAACCCAAATCGACATCGTCCCCCACATCCTCAACAACTACGACAATGACATCGACGACAATATCAACAACCAATACCACTTATACGACGACCATCCCAAAAACCCCGACTTTAGTTCCACCCACCAATGAGCTAGGCTGTTACAATGCAGCACCGGATCTGTGCCACAAACCAATGAATGCGAATGCAACCAAGATCCGCTGATCCCGGGTGTCCTGTATTGCTGCAACGTGACCGACATCAACAAGGCTATCGCATGTATTCCGGACGCTATCACTTGGCGGTACATTTACATGCGAAACGTCAAGGTCCGGGAGCTGGTACTGAACATGTCTATCAAGAACTTCAAAAAGTTGATATCGCTCTCGTTACTTGTATTTATATAAGTTCACCCATCGCATAAGATAGAGCGTGGTCAGTCTCAATTATTTGTATTATTTTGCAATTTAGAAAAGTTAATTATAAAGTTCTTACCTTGATGATGTGCAAGTGTATTGTTAGTTTTTACTCACTTATAACCTATGTTATTTCTTACAAGTTTCCGTTCCTTTGCGATCGTTTTTTAAATTGCCTCGATGGGATGTTATGTCCACTGCAGGTATGGTACCGCTCGCGATACCATGGGAAGAGAACAGGATAAAAGAGAAAAAGCATTAAAACCGGCAACATGCCATGCGCATGTGAGATTTTCATGGTGATATTCTCCCAACGGCCGTTCAGAATGGTTCAACGGCTGCGTATGAGAGATCATTTCCGATTAATTTCCACTTGTTGACTCAACTCCCTCACGTCTAGATATAGAAGACAAGAAACATCCCATGGCGTGCTACATTCTGGAACATCAGGACAATGATCCCCCATCGCATCTTCAAGTGATCATTACAAGCTGTCCATTTGGTTCAGGCACTTTTGAACGTTGATGTGGCAGCCCACTCACACATGAAATCTGCCGCGACCGACTCGACAGAACGCGCCCATACCCCTTTCTGAACCGAAGGGCAGGGGGTATTTTCTAATTCTAATGATGAATCCAAAATATTTAATGTATTCAAATGATCTGAAATGTAATAAATTTAATGAAGATTGAAAAAAAAAACAACATTGTATGAAATACTGCCTCTTCTCTCCCTAAACAAAACAATCCGAAACACACACATATCTAAAAGCATCAACTTGGTTCTTTTCCATCGCGTCCAAACAGAAACGGGTAAGTCTGACTGCCACCATGTCTGAGAAAAAATTGCCTGTTTTTTAATAATCTATTAGGAAAAATACATTTTGTTGTGGACATCACGACTAACAATCAAAAAGGGCCAAAAAATTGCAAAAACATAAATTTCTGTTTGTAAAATTCGCTCTAACTTGAGAACGGCTAGGCTTACGAAAAGAGTTTTTATAAACTTTTTAATTGAAAATAATGCACAAAGTCTATTTTTGGTATGATTTAATAAAAAAAATTATCTCTTTTAACATTTTTAATAAAATGATAAATATTTCAAAACAAAAACTTAAATAATCAAAGAAAAACCCATCTTGAACTTTTCACCAGCTTTAAAGATATAACTTCAGCTTTTTCAAAAAACAAAATTACACACTTAGAAAATTTTACAGTATTCGGTAATTTTTTACCGAACTTTCAACAGCTGAACGTTCGGTAATCCGATTTAACGGATTTCGGTAAAATTTGACAAGTTCCGGTAATTTTTTTGTCGGAATATTGTAAAATTTCACCAAAATCCGGTAAATCGGATTACCGAACGTTCAGCTGTTGAAAGTTCGGTAAAAAATTACCGAATACTGTAAAATTTTCTAAGTGTGTAGGAAGATCGAAGGGGGGTCCTTTGAGAATATCAACGTTTTATGTTTTTTAAGCATGAATTTACGATTTTTTTAGTTTCAATGTATTTTTTTCATAAAGAACACTTTATTACCTACATCTTTTTCGAAGACCACATTTTGATCAGATGAGCCGTTTGCGAAAAAAATTATTTTGAAAAAATAAAATCCACATTTTAAATACGCCTTTATAGAAAATTAGTCCAGGATAATTTGGATTTTTTTATGGAACCCGTAATTTTGGGTAAAAACCAACAAATGGTCTAAATTTCATGCAGACCGGAGAGAGTAGGGTCCAACCGTTTTGCTATTCTGGCTAGAAATGCTATATTAGCTGTCATAGTTTCTAGCAATTTGTTGACATTTTTGTTTGATTCCTGTATCGCTATACCGAGCACCGACGTAAGGTGGTTTTTAATTGTAGAAATGGAACCGCTGTTTTTCGCCGTCAGCTCTTTTTTTATGTCGGTCAGCTGACCCTCGATGCGATCGATAGCTTCATGCATAATTTCAACTTTATGTTCGTCTTGTAATCGATGAATGACCTCCGTGTTTTTATCCAAGTTTTTAGTAAGCGCTGCTAGTTCACAAGATAGTAATTTGAAATCAAAGTTTAGGGGAATGAGCGTTTGACAGGAACTACAGCAGAGCAGCACATACGGCTTCACATCATTTTTTGACGTAGACTACGTCTTACGGCAAGGGTAGGGTGTCAATTGAAAATCTAAAAATAAGTGACCGTCACGAAATATCGTTACAAATTAAACGCTAATCTAATAACTTAATAAATGCTCGATACATTTTCAAGATGTTCACATCAATCGGTTGTAAATTTTCCCGCGTTTCAATTCAACTCTCATATATTATCCGTTAACAATTTTAAACTATTGAAAATGACCAAAATAAAAGGTGATGTCTTATAATTTTGTTCTGCAGGCTAAGTTTACTAAATGCACAGTACTTTCCTATCACAGACTTCAAATTTAAGTAAGGAACGTCTCATACGTGCCAGTGCACGATATATAAGGGAGACACCTTAAAATTTTCTTCATTCGCTCGGCAGCTACGGAGCTATGCAGAGCGGCAATGGCCAGTATTGCCTTGCCCCTGCAGGAGGGTACGCGGGCAAGCAACCAGAGAGAATGATGGGTTAGTGGCTGTCGCTGGCGAGTGGCTGGCTGGACAGCCATTTTTAATGCAGTCGTGTGCTATGCCAAGCTCGAGGCAAATTTATCAAATTTGGAGGGAAACATGTATGAACCAGTTGGTAGCCATATCACGATATGATGTACATATATATGTATAGATATATATGTAGATGAGTTAGCAATGGGGAGTTGGCATTCCCACTCTCCCCATCCAGAGTGCTTCAATCGGGTGCCCTGATGGTCCCTCCCATTCCCATGAAATATTTATATAATGGTGTATATATTTATGTAAATGAAAAATACTACAAGCATTCGTATCTATAATATATGATCTTCATTCGGTTGATCCTGAAATGCAAGAAATGTTGTAAAATGTTAAAGTGTAGAGTTCTTAGGTTCGCGCTTAAGTACGTTTTCATTCGTTTTCAGCGATAGCAGCATTTCATCAAAATCTTGATTTGATGCATCCTGAATTTTTTATTAAATCTATTGAAATTTTACAAAACTAACATTTATACATTATAATTTACTGTTGCCATGGTCACTATTTGCTACTTGATGCTGATTTTATAATAGCAATCCACTTTTATTTTTGCTAACCTAATAGTTATTGCTACCGAGTTAGGAAAGGGAAGATTTAAGTGGAAGGGAGTTTAAGATAAATGGGCAAAAAAAAACAATAAGTAATGTTTTAATCATCTTTGAAGTAAAATCAATAAAGCAATATTACCAAATATAATGATATTGTGTGTTATGATCAAGTAATGACAAAGATTGAAATGTAAAATCAAACACTAGCCAAATGGCACACAGCGCTGCATGAATCAGATCAGCTCAGAATTGTCCAAAGTCCATTTGTAAACCGGAAATGAAAAATACATTCAGCAATAAGTGCAAAAGCCTACCACAGATTCCGTAATTTTCAAAAGCCTACCACAGCTGTAATTTTCTGCGTTATTTACTGGACATATAAGGAATGCTAGATGTCATAAATTGAATGTATGTTTCGTGTTTAAGCCAGATACCGCCTAAATCAGGTTTGTTGTATGAAAATGTGAAGATAATGATATGATGGAAATAATACGATGTTGATAAGAAATACTACATAATGTACATATAATAATTAAATGCCGCTATTTGCCTCTTCCGCTGCGATGTTAGATTATTGAAACTCTAAAATAGTTAAAATTCCAACGTGATATAATGAAATAAAGTTGATCACCTGGCATCCTAGCAAAATAGCAAAGAAAATTTAGGCAAATAAATTTCATACGAGTGTTATTACTGCCCAAAAACGGAAACTCAATAAATCCAAAACAAAAAAATAATAATAAAAATGAATGACAGGAAATTCTTTGATAACTCTTTTTTTCTGTAGGGCCCATAAATGATTCTTTATGTCTGTAAAATAGAAAAGGTAGGATCATAAACAATTTTAGTTTTTAAATTAACTATTTTGGACGACGAATATTTTTTTTTTGTCGAATCTGTCATTCATAATCCTCTCTCTAAAAAAAAATGTAAAAAACCATCCTATCTTTTCAAATACATAACGTGAGTAAGGTGGGCCAAAACTTACAACGATGCAAATGCGAAGCTGAAAATAGAAACAATTCAAAATTATTATACAACATGGATGATCTGAAATTATATACCGTATAAAGAATACATCCATTTTTTCGTGGGTATGATTTCAGCATGTTTCTTTACCGGGGTCACGCTGCCTACATCGCGTTGGTGGGGCTTCCAACTTAGGTATAGCTGACACGATACAGCGTTTCTTACTCAGCCGCTGGATGTCAGGACAGTCGCTGTTTGAGCCGCACCTCCTTGGTGGACAGACGCTCGGCACGCACCTCCTCAATCTAGCTGAAGTCAGGAGGACAACAGTGCCCAGGCTGCACTACCAGCTAAGTACGCAACCCTTGGCTGGCGGTCATTGTCATCTCTTGACCCGTGGAAGCATGAGGTAGGAACTTGTGAGGACGTAGCTATGTTGCGGGGACGCACACTCCATCCCAGGTGTCTACTCACCATTTTGCAGCCCTTAGATATGACGCAACGTTGAATGTTAAAAATCCGCAATCAAAATGTCTTTACAGGCAGAACGGTATTTATCCAATAACTATTAAATGATGTATTCCACACAAAAATCAGTGGGGTTGGGTACCGTAGAAGGTGCACTGCTGACTAAAAAATGGTCAGGTAGCTGATTGCGCAGCAGGCTGTTGCTAGCAAGCCGGTGGCTAGGTTGGTTGCCATCTTTTGGTAAGGCGCTATGGGCAACGGCTGCAATAACCTGCTTCTTCAAAAGACCGAGTAGGTTTGAATCCAAAGGCGAACCATTTCAAATCCGTCCTTTTCAGGACGTCGAATTTAATTTTGAGAGAGTTTGTTTGATTCGAATTAATCTAACAATACTTTCCAAGTTCTTACCAATTGACAATCACCGATGGCTAAAACAATTTCAGTTTTCCCTTCGCAGCAAACCTTGAGAGCATTGTGTAAAATTTACAAATGGCTGCCGTCAGGAAAAATTGAAACAGCGGACGCTGATTATTAGATCATTTCTTGATTGATTTATTTTTGTGAGTTTCGCCATTAACAACTAGAGGTTTTTACGATTGCCATTGTATTTACTCAAGTATGTAAAATTTTACAAATAAAACATGAAATTAATATGCGTACATATTCATCAATCGGTTTTACAAAGTTTTAAAGAATGTTGCGTTACAGCAAATATCGAGAAATTTCCTATCACGGACAACGAAGTAACATTTGCTGCACAGTCCAATGAGTACTGTTATGAATAGTTGTTCTGTTGTGTTAACGATTCGCGTTGGATAGAGTTTTACTTCTAGGAAAAAATAAGTTTTGAGAAACTGTGAAGGTGACAATAAGTACGATGCCTAATCGTTTTGATGCCTACCGTATGCGCAAATTTCGCCTACCGTATGCGCGTTAAGCTCAAACATACGGAAAATTCTCCGAAACGACCATGTACCGATGTCGAGTGAGCTTGTGGTTCTCGGGCGAAACTGAAAGCAGCCAGAAGTAATGCGTTACCAACTACTGGATGGGACGCTGGAGTAGAACCTTCAACTCGAGGCTGTATCATCATTTAAAGCTTTCTAAAGAGTGTGCAATAGAATTTTCTAACAAACAGCTGATCTAACGATCTATTAGTAGCACACCCACACTATTTTTATCAGACGGTAAGGGTAGGAGAACAACTGAAACATAAACATTTCTCGATAGATTTCCGAGATTATTGCCTCAATCAGTTGGAAGTTTTCACGACTGTCAACTCACAAAAATATCACTTGACTTTGAACTCCCAAACAGACCCTGAACAATCTATAACGCGATAAGGATAATGGTCTTCAGCCGGTCAATCATATCAACACCATCACTACATTCAATCCAAACATCCATTTCCACGGCTGCTAAATAATTTCTAAGAAGCGAATCATAGAATGTTCTACATACTTACTCACTTACTTATGCTAACCCAAAGTCCCATTAGAACAGTACCTGCGTTGCAATGTTCCGTTACGAAACTGAAGAAACTAATCAAACGGTTTAACGTAGTCTACGTCAACCGGTCGTGAGTTATACACAACCCCACTGATTTTTTATCCTCTTGCCTTGTCTTCCGAAGAGAGTTGCGTAGATAAGGCACTCCCAGCGAGCAGCCAAGCTATTTAGCACCTGCATTCGGAGGAAATGCCAATGCAGCACCAGAGCGTCTGTTCTCCAGGTTAGGAGCGGCTCAAAACAGCGTCTGTTCCCCATGTCAGGGGCGGCTGAATCACCGTCCATGTGCCAGCGTGGGACTCTAAATTCAACTGAGCACTATGGTCCTCCGGAAAGTAGGGGGTTGGTGTCAGGCCCTGCAAGCCAGCTGTAAAAAAAAGCAAGCCAGGAACATTTGCAGCAGAATACGACCCAGAACAATCGGCGAGGACCACAGCGACGAAACAGGACTAGCGATTGGAAACTCGGTACGTGGAACTGCCGATCGCTCAACTTCGTCGGAAGTACCCGCATACTCTCCGATGCACTGAAGGATCGTAAGTTTGGCATCGTAGCGCTGCAGGAGGTGTGCTGGAAGGGATCCATGGTGCGTACGTTTAGAGGTAACCATACCATCTACCAGAGCTGCGGCAACACACACGAGCTGGGAACAGCTTTTATAGTGATGGGTGACATGCAGAAGCGCGTGATCGGGTGGTGGCCGATCAATGACCGAATATGCAGGTTGAGAATCAAGGGCCGGTTCTTCAATTTCAGCATTATCAACGTGCACAGCCCACATTCTGGAAGCACCGATGATGACAAAGAGGCATTTTACGCGCAGCTCGAACGTGAGTACGACCGCTGCCCAAACCATGACGTCAAGATCATCATCGGGGACCTCAATGCCCAGGTTGGCCATGACGAGGAATTTAGACCGACTATTGGAAAGTTCAGCGCTCACCAGCGAACGAACGACAACGGCCTCCGACTTATTGATTTCGCCGCCTCCAAAATTATGGCCATTCGTAGCACCTACTTCCAGCACAGCCTCCAGTATAAGTACACCTGGAGATCACCGCAGCAGACAGAATCGCAAATCGACCACGTTCTGATCGATGGACGGCACTTTTCCGACATTACCGACGTCAGGACCTAAAGCAGCCATCAACGACGCAGCAGAGAACGTCGTCGGGTACGTTGAGCGGAGTCGAGGGAACGACTGGTTCGACGAAGAGTGCAGGGAGGTTTTGAAGGAGAAGAACGCAGCGCGGGCAATAATGCTACAGCACGGGACCCGGCAGAACGAGGAGCGTTATAAACGGAAGCGGAAGCAGCAGACCCGCCTATTCCAGGAAAAGAAACGCCGCCTGGAAGAAGCTGAGTACGAGGCGATGGTGCAGCTGTACCGTTCCCAAGAAACACGGAAGTTCTATCAGAAGCATCAGAAGCTCAACACGTCCCGAAAAGGCTTTGTGCCGCGAGCCGAAATTTGTAGGGATAAAGATGGGGGCATTCTGACAGACGGCCGTGAGGTGATTGTAAGGTGGAAGCAGCACCACGACGAACACCTGAATGGCGCAGAGGACGCGGGCGTTGAAGTCCAAGTCGGTGGAAGAAATGACTACGTCAGCACAGCAGAGGATGGGAACGAACCAGCTCCCACGCTGAGGGAAGTTAAGGATGCTATCCAACAACTCAAGAATAACAAAGCAACTCATCAAGTTGGGTCCGGAAAGGCTGGCCATCTATCTGCATTGGCTGATAGTTCGAATCTGGGAAACAGAACAGCTACCGGAGGAGTGGAAGCAAGGGGTTATATGCCCTATCTACAAGAAAGGCGACAAGCTGGAGTGTGAGAACTACCGAGCGATCACAGTCCTAAACGCCGCCTACAAAGTGCTATCCCAGGTCATCTTCCGCCGGCTTTCACCAAAAGTAAATGAGTTCGTGGGAAGTTATCAGGCCGGTTTCATCGACGGGCGCTCGACGATGGACCAGATCTTTACTGTACGGCAAATCCTCCAAAAATGCCGCGAATACCAGGTCCCGACGCATCATCTGTTCATCGATCTCAAGGCGGCGTACGACAGTATCGACCGCATAGAGCTATGGAAGATTATGGACGAGAACGGCTTTTCCGGGAAGCTCACTAGACTGAATAAAGCTACGATGGACGGTGTGCGAAACTGCGTGAAGATTTCGGGCGAACATTCTAGCTCGTTTGAATCACGCCGGGGACTACGTCAAGGTGATGGACTTTCGTGCCTGTTGTTCAACATTGCGTTAGAAGGTGTCATGCGAAGAGCCGGGCTCAACAGCCGGGGTACGATTTTCACTCGATCCGGTCAGTTCGTTTGTTTTGCGGATGACATGAACATTGTCGGCAGAAGATTTGAAACGGTGGCAGAAATGTACACTCGCCTAAAACGCGAAGCTGCAAAAGTCGGACTGGAGGTGAATGTGTCGAAAACAAAGTACATGCTAGCAGGAGGTACCGTGCGCGACAGGGACCGCCTAGGCAGCAGTGTTACGATAGACGGGGATACATTCGAGGTGGTGGAAGAATTCATCTACCTTGGATCCTTGCTTACGGCTGACAACGACAACAGCCGTGAAATCCGAAGACGCATCATCAGTGGAAGTCGTGCCTACTACGGGCTCCAGAAGAACTTGCGGTCAAGAAAGATTCACCCCCGCACTAAATGTACCATGTACAAAATTCTGATAAGACCGGTTGTTCTCTACGGGCACGAGACGTGGACGATGCTCGAGGAGGACCGGCAAGCACTTGGTGTTTTCGAACGCCGGGTGCTTAGGACCATCTTTGGCGAGGTACAGGAGGATGGAGTGTGGCGGCGAAGATGGAACCACAAGCTCGCTGAACTCTACGGCGAACCCAGCATTCAGAAGGTCGCGAAGGCAGGAAGGATACGGTGGGCAGGGCATGTTGCGAGAATGCCGGACAACAACCCCGCAAAAATGGTGTTCGCCTCGAATCCGGCCGGTACAAGAAGGCGTGGGGCACAGCCAGCACGATGGACGGACCAGGTGCAACAGGATCTGGCGAGTGTGGGTCGTCAACGAGGTTGGAGAGAGGCAGACATAGACCGAGTATATTGGCGAAATGTTGTAGATGAAGTCATATCGTAAATACGGTGTATGGCTATTTAAATAAATAAATAATGCAGGCGGCAGGGAACACACGATCACATCCGATGCAGGCATACATTACCGACTCGCCGGTAGAGTCTAGTAAGCAAATTTCACAGCTCATGTCAAAGCAAACGCACGCAATAACAAAATTGGAAAAGTTTGCAAAAATTAAACGCGAAGCGCACGCGGTTAGGGCTTGCCCACAGTAGATACGTTTGCGTTCCGTTTACGTAAATTTGACAGAAAACCTATGGGAAAACTGTCAAATTCACGAAAACGCATCCGCAACGTATCAATTGTGGGCCAGCCATTAGGATCGAAAGAAAAATGCGTCCACTCTGATTGACGACTGGAATGACTTTATATGGTACGTCTAGAAAAAAAAATGAAACAAATAACTGCTTTAAACTGCTAATAACCTACAAAAACCGTAGCGCAATTCATGCAATGTGCACTAAATTCACCAGCAGAGCCATTTTTGATGCTAATGCTCTATGTATAACTTTTTGCTAATGCATTAAGAAGGTTGAACCGTCAATAACATACATCAACTTTGGTGTACGAACCATTTTTGTATCGGAATTGATGAATTTTATAACTTGAAAAGGTTGTGAACATCGAAGGTACTTCTTGCCGGAAAAAAACGGATATTTTGGCAGCAGCCCAATAAAAAAAACACAAAGAAAGTATCGTTCCAGGGAAAAACAAATATGCTGATTGTAACACATGATAGTAAACTAATGAAATATTGTTTCGAAGATAAGTATAATTAAAAAAAAAAATGGTTTACAGCAATAAACATATTGAATGAAAAACCAATGTTTCATCACCATGGGGACGTGAATATGTTTGATCACATATATTAAACTTTCTTATCTCATATCAAGATAACTTGAGTAATCAAAATAACCGGTATAATGATTAACTTTAAAAACAATCGCTAGATCTGAACAATCATCCCAACAATCCTGACAGAAGCCGTCAAAAACATCAACAATTCAAAGCCACTTACCGGTTGCAGCCGCCCCCTCCGTTCCCCTTTCGTCGACCTTGATGTACGCCGTCTGCCGTACCTCCCCGATGCGAGACTTGTCCCTCTTCAGAAGATCCAGATCCAGCTCTTCAAACAACGCTTTCAGTCCCATGGCCTTCAGCAGCTCCTGTGCGTCGGTTTTCTTCTTCATCGTGAACTTCGGCAGTGCCAGTTGTATCCGCTCCTTGGTCATCCTCTCGTTAATTTTCTCATACAAGCCCAAGTCCAACTGCTGCACTACCTTCGACAACGAAGATTTTTTCCCGGGCAGCACAATCACCATCGAAAGATCCGTTCCATCTTCGTAGGGCAACTCAACCGCTTGACATCCGTGATCTGGAAGATTGGCATACAGCAGTTGCTCGTTTTTGAACATCATTTCGACATCGTGGTCTCCATTCTGGAAATGGAACGGAACAGGTTCCGTTTCGGCGGCATTGAAAGGCACTTCCCACGATGCATTCAATGCCACTACGTTCACCAGCATTAGATCGTTGTCCACCCGCAAGTCACCCGTCTCCATGAATTCCTTGATCATCCCATCGGTAGCCCGTTCAACCCAACCGTTCACAGAGGCAACAACCTCTTCGGCTTGGTGGAAATCTGCCGGCTCGAACTCGGCTTGCAATGTATCCCGAAATAGAGGTGCCACTTTAGGTTGAAGCTCGGCGTTCACGTGGTACACCTTGGAGAGAACTTTCAGGGTTGACGATCCGCTGTTTTGCTTTTTCATCGTCTGGAGGAAGCTGCGTAGATCGTTCGTAGCCTGGTCTCTATCCTCAGGTAGGTGAAGCTTTTGCTGCATGACTGGGCCTACTTTGTCCCCTGCCAAAGGGTAGAACATCGATAAGGACGAGTGGATGGAAATCGGTGAGAGAACAACATTTTCCGTTGGCTTGTATGCATGTTTGAAAAAGTCACATGTGAACCTGGTCGTAGACGTTGTGAATGCTGGAAGTGTCATATTTTTCGGAAATAAGATTATTTGTAAAAATAAGGTGGGGAAAACTAACAAACCTGTCATTTCCGCCGCGATGCCGCCCAGAATCGCCATCAGAAGTAAAATCGCTCGCCCCATAGTTGCTACCTGTTTCACAACGGAAAATCCGGAACGACTGCACAGCGTTGATAACGGAAAGCGACTGCACTTGTTTGGCCACCGCCGACGGATGATAGCTATTCTAATCGCATTTGTTGATTCTGCTGTTCCTCTAGTTTCTTGTTGATAAAGTTGCTTGATTAGAAATTCAAATTGCATCAGGAAGTATAATCTATATGATGCATAGTTAAAGTAAGCAATCCACTCTGTCAGGGGTATAGTAATCAAAGGGTTCAAGTACTATTGCAACCAGGGACAGGTTTTAAATTAACGATTGATTTTATTTAAACTGATGGCTTTACGATTCCTAATTTGTAAATCACACTTGCAGTGAGATCGTGAGCTTCGATAATAGGTAAATGGTGACGCGTGAGTCTTCTTGATTTAGATCGAAAAAAATATCCGGTTTCGATAGAAAGTGGTTTGAAAAGTTTGGATTATTCAGGCTTAAGAGTAATTGAAATAGAGATTACTCTGAAATGGCTGCTTGAGAAAATAAAATTTGTAATATTACAATTTTACCGAAACACTTTACATTTGATGGATTGATTAACTCCCGCACATAGTACTACACATTAAGAACTTCTTAGAATAATAGACGCAATCTTCAAATATTCCGATAATTAATTATAACGGATCTGAAAAACAAATGAACTTGACAATAGAAAAACAGTTGAAGAAATTATAATCAAAATGAGTAAATCTTACTATGAATTTATGTCAACCATAGTAAGATTTGAAGAGCTCTTAAAATGTGCAATGTAAGTGATTGATTTGCCTATGCTGGTGATGTAGTCGTAAAAATGACTGATGCACGGCATCTCAGTGTGTCTGTGTTCAATTCCAGCCGAGGTCGGTGAGCTTTTTCTGAAACAAAAAAATCTCTGGTCATTTCTTCCTTCGGAAGAGAAGTTAAACCATTGGTCCCGGCTCATTTGTTGATGAGTGCGATATGTAGGGTGGAGGTACCTCCTTTTCGTGGTGAACCAGCCAAAGGCTGAAAGCCACTTGAGTACAAAAAGCTGAAAAGGAAGAAACAATTTTGATTTAAAAATGTTAAATTATTATTTTAACATCGTTTTGTGTAATTTTATGGAAATCCTTTTCAAAACGCGCTCATTTCCTAAGCAACCTGATGATCAAACTTCACTTGGGAAACGAACTCAGGGCGTTGATGAACTGCGGCGCCTCAAACAGCTACGGGTGTCCAACCTGCTCATACTCCAGTGCAGATAGACAACACGCTGTCGGAAAACACATCAATCTGAGTCCCATTTCGCAGCTTACATGCCTGCAAGAGCGCATAAGCCTCAACTAAGAAGATATCACAGAGCTCAGATACACGGCCCCATACTACTACGGCTTATAGCCACCCCAGACACTCCGTAACCAACCTCGTCTTCGATCAATGAACCATTCGTGAATAGCAAATTTCGATCCTCGTATGTGGAGGTAACTTCTAGTAGGCACATGTCTTTGTTCCACATAGTTGCTTGATAGGACAGTCCACCTGAGGCCGGTTGACACAACGTCTATACTCCTGTCAGGCCGTACATCCTGTTTTGCTCTAAAGACGGTAGGTCTGTATCCAAGATCGTGATCCCATTTTAGCAACCTGGTGGCTTTGATAGCCGAGTCGTCGGTTAAGGAGTGTATCGAAAATAAGCTATCCACAAACTTTCTTTCAAATTATGTTGAAAACCGATATTTTATTCATACAAAAAATTGATCCTTTATTGTACGAGGTTAGACTTGAACATAATGAAGACCGGGTGAAATTATTCCTTCACGAATTTTCGAACTTTGGATCGAATGCTCTTCATCAAGTTCCGGACAAGTGTTGCATCGCATTTTTTGGACGCTTGAGCCCAAATTTTTTTGAACTCCTGCATGTTCCCAGCTGCCTTACCAGTCTTCTTGAAGACCCTCTTCACGATTGCCCAGTAACGTTCGATGGGTCGAAGCTGAGGGCAATTTGGTGGATTGATATTTTTCTCAACGAAATCTATACCCTTTTCCGCAAGCCAATTGAGAGTGGTTTTGGCATAGTGAGCCGACGCTAAATCCGGCCAAAACAGTGGAGGTGTACTATGCTTCTTATATAAAGGCAACAATCTCTTCTGGAGACACTCAGATCGATAGATTTCCGCATTTATAGTTCCGGTAGTGTAAAAAATGGTTGACTTCAAACCACAGGAACATATTGCTTGCCATACCAGTACCTTTCGACCGAATTTCTCCACTTGAATCGACCTGTCCGCATCGTTCACATCCTCCCCAACGACGGCAGTAAAGTATTGTGGACCTGGAAGGGTTTTTGAGTCCTCCTTTACATAGGTCTCATCGTCCATCAAAACGCATGCATCCGGACGCTGCAAAAGACGCGAATACAATTTCCGGGCCCTTGTTGCTGCTCGCTTCTTCTGTTCTGCACTTTGTTTCGAGATTTTCTGCTTCTTGTAGGTCTTCAGGTGGTTTCGCCTCTTGATACGCTGGATCATTCCGACACTCATTCCTGCGTTTTTGGCCAAATCACGTATTGACATTGATTTGTTCTTCATGATTAGAGATACCACTTTCTGCTCCAGTTTCGGGTTGGAAGAACCGGGTTTTCCAAAGAACAGTGTTCCCCAAACTTATTAATGATGGTTTTAACACTCGCATGATGAATTCCAAACCGCTTCGCCAATTTTCGCATAGTAATACCCTTCTCACTTAGCCATGTGTCCAGAACCTTAATTTTCACTTCCTTTTCAATACGCGACATTTTGAAAACGCAGAATTTGAACCGCACAAACAAGTAAACAAAAGAAAGCTGACAGTCAAACTCACAGCATGCAGTGTTCAGAGCATAAAAAACCATCACAAATACATGCGTACAACGCAAATGTATGTGGATAGCTTATATTCGATACACTCCTTAATACGGTCGCCAGGGGAACATTACTTTTGTCCACCAATATGGAAGCTATTAGGGGGGTGCGAAAAAAAACAAAATTCGTATTGGGTTTATAATATAAAAATTTAAAAATTAAACAACCCCGGCCCCGCGCGGAAAAAAAGGGGGGGGAGTGTTGTGGGTTTGGGGGGGGGGGGGGGGGGAGTTTTTTTATTAAAGGGATTTTGGGGGGTTTTTATAAAAATGACGCGGCTGGGTAGCTCAGTGGTTACCCGTTCTGCTTACTGAGCAGATTGTCGGGAGTTCAATCCCAGGCCCGTCCCCTTCCTTGCCATTTTTCACTTGCCTCTTTCTATCACCACTAGATTTAAAATAAAAAGCAGTCTACTGCGCTTTCTTTCATTGATCGCATCACTTACCACAGTGCATCCATTATCTAAAAATAACCTGCCTCACTAACACAACTATCCTTCCCTTGGCAATTGTAGAGATGCAGTGGTGTTCACGGTCTCTAATAACAACGATTGTCAAACTAAATCATCCTTCCCCCTTCCCCAAAAGACCGTGAGGACGTGGCCGGCGCCGGTACTGATCTATAAATAGAATTAGTGAACTTGTACATTGAAGATGTAAAGCTTACTCCCAAGCTCCATCTATGTGGTTCTCTATGCAATTCCACTAGTTCTGTCAGTAAGGGAGTAGCAACTACGAATTTGCACGGTCTTTTTTAAAAAAAAAATTAAAAAAAAAAAACCCCAAAAAAAAATAAAACAATAAAAAAAAAATTAGAGTATTTTTTGAAAAAAATAAATTTTTTTATAAAAATATTGTTTTTTTTATAATAAAAAAGAAGGTTTTTGTGTTTTTCGTCGTTGTTGGGAAAAAAAAACCCCCAGGAAAAAAAGCAATAAAAATATGTGAAATCGCCACTACATTATTAAACACAGTGCCAACGTAAAAATAACAATTCGCACTAGAAAAACATAAAATAGCAATAAAAAATTGATAATTCATTTTCAATAATTCAAAAGCGACCGGTAAAACTTTCAAAAATAGCAATGGCAATTAGTACAAACGCAATAATAAACCGATAGTTTTCCGTCATAATAATAAGTTTTAGCGCTATACATGTGACAAAAGTCTTTAAATTTTTTAAAGCTTTCCAATCAAAACCAAACAAATTATTTTAATTTTTATTTTTTTTTTGATTTTTTTTGGATTTTTTGGAAGATTTGAAAGATTTGAAGACTTTTGTCACATGTATAGCGCTAGAACTTATTATTATGACGGAAAACTATCAGTTTATATGGGAAATGATTGCTATTTTGAAAGTTTTACCGGTCACTTTTGAATTATTGAAAATGAATTATCAATTTTTTATTGCTATTTTATATTTTTCTAGTGCGAATTGTTATTTTTTCGTTGGCACAGTGTTCAATAATGTAGTGGCGATTTCACATATTTTTATTGCTATTTGTTCCGTTTTTATTGATGTTTTATTACCCTGCCACCAACAAACACCTAGGAAGTCAGTTTTTTCGCTGGACTTGTATTTTACTATGTCATAGTTCTGAAGGACGGTGTCGATTATTGCTATAAATAGTGGCCACGGCGTTTGAAAAAAATCCTTCGAACATATTTCCAACATATTTGGTTCCGATATCGGTCCGCAAACACTCGGCTCATTTTGCCTGTTTGCTTCACCACGTACGCTTTGAACTCCACAAAAGCATCAAACGCATCTCCTTTGGTCTTGAGGAAGTACGTATGCGTTATTCAACTGACATCGCCTAAAACTCGATTCAAAGTAAATCTGGACGCACAAAGAAATACGATTCCAACTTTTTCACCGTGAGTAACATCCTTTCAAGAGAGTCTTTTTGGATATAAGGATCCATTAGTTTCGTCGAAGTAATTAGTAAACATCCAAATCGCTCCCTGAAGCAAAATTTAGTGACCAAATAGCGAGCACGATTACTATACGAACGAGTTTTGACGAAATTGGATGGCTGTATTTTAATGGATGACGAAACATATGTCAAAATGGATTATAAACAAATCCTCGGACGAAAATGTTACCTGTCAACTGGTCGTGGGGATGTCCCTTCTAGGTATAAATTTGTTTTTGCTGATTAGTTTGCTCGGAAACTGATGATTTGGCAAGGAATCTGCAGTTGTGGCCTTAAAACCAAGGTTTTCATCACATGTCACACAATGACGTCGAAGGTTTACATTAAAGAGTGTCTGAAAATGCGGATTTTACCCTTCATTCGGAAACACAAGACCAACGTTATGTTTTGGCCGGATCTAGCCAGCTGTCACTTCTCTGAGGAGGAACTGATACGCTGCAAACAATTTTATTTTGGCCCCCAAGGAGATTAATTCTCCGAATTGCCCTGAGTTCAAACCGATCGAAAAATAATGGCAATTGTCAAGCAAAAACTTCGAGGATGCGGTAAAGAAGTGAAAAATGAACAACAAATGCGTTTGAAGTGGAATAAGTTCGCCGGTAGCCGGCGTCGGTGGTGTAGTGGTAAGCGTGACTGCTACTTGGCACCCCAGTGGGTCTGGGTTCAATCCCAGTCGACACCGGTGGTTTTTCTGAGGCGCAAAAATCTGGTCACGTCTTCCTTCGGAAGGGAAGTAAAGCCGTTGGTCCCGGCTCATATTCATGAGTCGTTAGGTAGGGTCCAGGTGGTAGAGTCGTCTTCCGGCGATTGTCACCATTTGAGGAAATAGGCCGACGTAAAATAAAGAAAAAAAGAAAAAGAATAAAAGTTCGCCGGTACAGTGTCACCAGCGACTCTGCAGATCATGAAGGCATCGATCACAAGTAAAGTGCGACAGTTCGTTCGAAACGGTGAAATGTAATAACTTGTTATATATCGTTTGAAAGCTGAATAAATACAATTTTGTTTGACGTTTTGATCAACCTTGTATGTTGTTTAATTCTTTAGTTATGATCGCTTGAATGCGTCAAAATTTATTTTGGATCAGACTTTATGAACTATTTGCTTCCTCCTCGGCCCACCTAGATCCGAATGAACCTGATCTTGTACTTCACTTGATCGCCAACCCACCGACTTGGATCCTTTACACACTGGACACATCTTGGTATCTCCTTTCTACGATTTTCAAACCCACTGTCCAAACTCAGGTGCCCGAATATTCTGTGCCACAGCTCTAAGTTGTCTCGCAATGTACGCCTTGGCTTCTTTGTACTGATTCAGCCTGTAGAAACCGCCCAGTTGAAATGATGTCGCCAGTAGATCCGTTGACTACTTCACACGTGTCCTTCGAAAAGTTTATGTGATATCCCTTCTTGCAAATACGACTCATCGATAGCAAGCTCACCACTAGATCTGGAACGAATAAGACATCAGTGATATCTAGAGTGCCGCGCATACCTTCTACATCGTTATCCAGTTTGACACTGCCGATATCTGAGACGGGAACTTCGGTAGAATTCTTCACGAAAATCCTCTACATCTTTCGCGTCGATTAACGCCTGATCGGTTAATACAGTCCTGTTCTAGAATCCAAAAGTCAGTCTTTCATCTCAGTTGGGTGATGCTTCGGTTTCATGCACGCCAACAGCGTCTTTTGCTTCCCATAGAATTCTTTCTGCGACATGGATTTTGGCTTCTTCATTTCCTGGCACTCCGACGCATAGTGACCCAGCTTGTCACATTTGAGGCATCTTACACTGGTCTTGTCTTTCAGCTTCTGGACCTTCTTCTGACGAGTGAGTAATGCATCTGCAATGCACTGCACCGTGCGACTTGAAATCAATGGTGACATAGAGCTGAATTTTCGACTTCACCTTATCCACCGTGAGCTTGATCCCTGAGCTATCCAGCCCCACGATCATTGACTCGTATTGCTTCGGTAGTCCCAGCAGCAGAACCAGCGTCCAATTTCTTCGAACGTGTGGTTCGTAGACAAGATTTCGTCGATTTACTCCTCAACGGACGAACAATCTTCTAGCACCAACCTGGTTAACTTCCACAGTAAACTAATCTTCCGGTACCTTCCGCAGTCTTGAAATGCCGTTTTCAGACTTTTCCAAGCATCCTTCGCTGTTTTAGCCCGCTGGACAAGACTGTAGTTATACGGCTCAATGCTCAAACAGGTGGTTGCCAGAGCCCTGTCCGACATATCCTGATCGACTTGAACACCTTCCGGAGGATCAACCGCACGAGAGGTCCCTTCGCGGATCATCACCATGCGCATTGCAAACGTCCATTTGACGTAATTATCTCGTCCTTTAAGCTTCAGCACTGCCAGAAGCGAAATGCTGCTACTTGAAATGCTTGACTTCGAACCGTTGAACATCTGCGCATCTGCCTGGTTTGGAATGCTTCCATTCTGGTCTGCAGGCTGGTTCCCTACGGATTCTCCCAAGTCCTCTCCAGATCGCAGTGTTCGCGGCATAACTTCGATTTTTAGCTTCTTCTAAGGCTTCGAGAAAATAAAAATCACCTTCGGCCGAAATAACAGCCGTAACTAAGGAAACGATTCTCCAGGGCCCATAACCTGATAGAAACGTCTGATCAGGCCGATGACATACTCATGGCGTAGGGAAGCGTTGCGTTGCGTTGGCGTTAATCAAAGCGAAGGGATCTAGGACGAGGCGAGCAAAGCTTTTTATGATATACTGAATGCGAAATTAAGAGCGAGAGTAAAAAGTATTAGGGATTATTTCAGTTTATCAAGTTATTAAAGCATCAATTCGTCCGAAGGAGAATATTTCGCGTCCTCAAGCACGCTTCACTTTGTTATGGATAAGGAAAGAGAGTTCGCAGTGCATCCTATGAACCGAAACAGAATGCGTGATGGGGAGTTCTGTAGATTGTACGACGACCTCCGTAAATATCCTGATAAGTTTCATTCTTATACTAGGATGAATATGGATACA
Source organism: Aedes koreicus (assembly GCA_024533555.2). Lineage (NCBI taxonomy): Eukaryota > Metazoa > Arthropoda > Insecta > Diptera > Culicidae > Aedes > Aedes koreicus. The sequence goes on from JAHHFK020004432.1 coordinate 47,285, forward strand.
TTCGGCTTGATTCTAAACATGGTGAAACACAAACTAATGCAAAATTGGACGAACTGAAATAAAGAGCCGATTCTACAATGTGAACGTTTGGTTATTACTATCAAGTACAGCAGATTTCAAATATTCTGATTTACATAACCCACCGAGCATTTTAATTCAACTTTCGGATTCTTCTACAGATTCTTAGCAACCGGATCATCCTTCACTACCGTGAGATTTTCCTTCCGCGTGGGTCGTTCTACAGTTGCAGCTATAGTCCGCGAAACGTGCCAAGCTCTATGGGATGTTCTTCAGCCAATTTATATGCCAGCCCCAACTGAACAAATGTTAAGATCGGTGGCGAACAAGTATTGGGCCAAATGGAACTTTCCTAATTGCATCGGTGCCATTGATGGAAAACATATCCGGATCAGATGTCCAGCTGGATCCGGATCAATGTATGTATTATAATTACAAGGGCTATCACTCAACTGTTTTAAAAGCCGTGGCTGACGCCAATTGTATGTTTCTCATGGTGGAAGTCGGCGGGTATGGCAAACAAAGCGATGCTGTAACATTTAGCTCCCCCGACATGTACCGGCTGTTGAACGAAGGAAAACTAATTTTTCCTCAAGACAGTTCACTGCCTGACCAAGGAATGAGGTTGAAAATGCCGTACGTGTTCCTTGGGGACGAAGCGTATCCGTTGATGAGAAACTTAATCCGTCCATACCCACGGTGGCAACTAACTGCATCCCGCGAATTTTTTAATTCCCGATTGTCTCGAGCTAGAAAATGCGTCGAATGTGCTTTTGGCATCATGAACGTGAAGTGGAGAATTATAGGGAAACCAATAGAGACATCACCGGAACTCGCAGACGATATTGTGAATGCTGTTTGCATTCTTCACAACGTAATCATCAACCATGAAGGACTTGATGCACAACTAGAAGAGGCTTCAGAGGGTCATGGAACAAGAACCGGAAAGAATACGACCACATGCAACAAAATGGGCACAACCCTTGGACGCAATGTAAGTAATTATTTCAGAGATTTTATGGACAGAAATAAACTATAAAATCTGTTTTAAATTCTTGTATTCAACGCAGTAAAAATAAATGTAAAAAAAAATTAAGCTCATTTTTGTGATGTCACACTGGAGATAGGCGATGTTATTACTGAGCAGTATTGTCTCCCAGTTGAGATTATTAGGCTTAGTGACCTTGAAAGCACGCGTACTACAGCATCATTTAGATCAAAGGAGTGCAAGTAAGAAGGAAAATCTTTTGGAGTAAAACAAACTATCATTCCTCTGCATGTGCCAGAAAAGGAAAGATGATCAAACGTCAAAAAGCCTAAGTACTGATTTTCAGTTGCCACCGGTTCGTTATGGCACTCCATTGTGATTATTTCAGCCTGTTGTTGTCTCGGTGGAGTACTCTGATGAAATGGTGACAGTGGTGTGTTGATCCCAACTTCGGAAAAGGGCACATGGTTCTGCAGCGGCGTTAAACTTCGAATTCTGTGGATGTTCGGATCATGCAGCAATCGGTTTTTCTTGCACACATACCTTTGTACGACACTTTGAACTTCCATCCGAAAATCTAACTTTTCCTCCGGTTTCAGTTTGCGCACATGCGGAAGCAAGCTTTTAAAAAACGATTCATCCTCATCGTCGCAAGCACTGGATTTGTTTGTTTTTCTTTCGAACAATCTCAACTTCCGGGCCTCAATGTCCGAGCCTGGTCTGTTCGGTCGATGTGAGCTCGTTTGAGGAATGACATCTGCTGAATCGATCTCGACAGTTTCCGGAATTTCATTTTCGTTTTGCTCTTCAGGAATGGTTCCGACTACACTTTGCTCGCCGTATTCCAAATCACCAACATCGACACCACCACCCACCGAAAGATTTCCACCGGATTTCCGTGCTTTCAGTTGGTGCTTCAGAAAGAGCATCGAATCAAAATATGGCCAGGTGGTGTATGTTTCAAAATTTAGTGATCCTCCATCGCCGGATCTCCCTTCCGGAATTTTCCTCAACTCCTTGCTGAATTAATTCCGTAGGTTTTTCCACTTCTTTCTCACCGCATCCGCTGAAAAGTAAAAATTAATGTTCAATTAATTGCACCGTAAATCATTGCTTTCACTTACTGGTTGCATCTGCTCCCAACTGATGATGATTATGATGCTGATTATGTAATACTACCATCTATTGCAGCAAGGTTACTTTCCATAGCAGTGGAATAATCTGAAAAACGATTTGATCAGGATTCTATTGTTGTTTGTGATCATCAAGCTCCTGTATGAAGGGCCAAAAACGTTTGTGCGGGCCCGTAAGCAGAGACACTTACGCGAAACCCGCGAATATTGGGAAGAGAATCTCCTTCCAAAAGCAAGTCCACACTCACAGCACTAGAATCGAGCCCTCGATGGACAGAATAAACCCAATAAATGGGGTCGAAGAGCCCGCCCTCGTTCCGCGAAATGTTAACAATAGGGAGGAGGCAGTCCCAAATCGTTTCACTTGGGTGCCATGATGGTCCCTCCCTGTTATTACTCCATTATATGTCATTTAGTATTTAGTATAATTTGTATACAAATGATGAAGATATCATAAAAACAAAATGCTAAATTTCAAACTTGAATGATGACATGGAATTACAAATTACACATTACACAATTAAAATTACTTGACCAGTTAAAAAGCGGCTACAGTAAGTCAATACGAGAACATAATATGCGTATGTACAAAATATATCTGACATCCACTGGATTGTTACTGAAAAAATAAATTTATTAAAATTAGACATCCAGTAGTATCCACTACTAGTCCTGGAAAAGCGGAAAACAGAATATTTAAGATAAAATTTCAATAACAGACATTTTATAAGACATGTTGTTAAAATTCTTCTTTATACCGTTCTAGTTACATTTCAAAGATAGCAATTGGAGTGATCGAAGAGCCCTTCTTCTTTAGTATTTTCAACTGTCAGCTTGACTGTCAGCTTTCTTTTGTTTACTTGTTTGTGCGGTTCAAATTCTGCGTTTTCAAAATATCGCGTATTGAAAAGGAAGTGAAAATTAAGGTTCTGGACACATGGCTAAGTGAGAAGGGTATTACTATGCGAAAATTGGCGAAGCGGTTTGGAATTCACCATGCGAGTGTTAAAACCATCATTAATAAGTTTGGGGAACACTATTCTTTGGATGAGCTACCAGGAAGAGGCAGAAAACCCGGTTCTTCCAACCCGAAACTGGAGCAGAAAGTGGTATCTCTAATCATGAAGAACAAATCAATGTCAAAGCAGGAACGAATGTCGGAATGATCCAGCGTATCAAGAGGCGAAACCACCTGAAGACCTACAAGAAGCAGAAAATCTCGAAACAAAGTGCAGAACAGAAGAAGCGAGCAGCAACAAGGGCCCGGAAATTGTATTCGCGTCTTTTGCAGCGTCCGGATGCATGCGTTTTGATGGACGATGAGACCTATGTAAAAGAGGACTCAAAAACCCATCCAGGTCCACAATACTTTACTGCCGTCATTGGGGAGGATGTGAGCGATGCGGACAGGTCGATTCAAGTGGAGAAATTCGGTCGAAAGGTACTGGTATGGCAAGCAATATGTTCCTGTGGTTTGAAGTCAACCATTTTTTACACTACCGGAACTATAAATGCGGAAATCTATCGATCTGAGTGTCTCCAGAAGAGATTGTTGCCTTTATATAAGAAGCATAGTACACCTCCACTGTTTTAGCCGGATTTAGCGTCGGCTCACTATGCCAAAACCACTCTTAATTGGCTTGCGGAAAAGGGTATAGATTTCGTTGAGAAAAATATCAATCCACCAAATTGCCCTCAGCTTCGACCCATCGAACGTTACTGGGCAATCGTGAAGAGGGTCTTCAAGAAGACTGGTAAGGCAGCTGGGAACATGCAGGAGTTCAAAAAAATTTGGGCTCAAGCGTCCAAAAAATGCGATGCCACACTTGTCCGGAACTTGATGAAGAGCATTCGATCCAAAGTTCGAAAATTCGTGAAGGAATAACTTAAATTTCATCCTGTCTTCATTATGTTCAAGTTTAACCTCGTACAATATAAGATCAATTTTTTGTTTGAATAAAATATCGGTTTTCAACATAATTTGAATGAAAGTTTGTGGATAGCTTATTTTCGATACACTCCTTAAATGCACTTCCACAGTTATTAATTAAGAGCTTTCGATGCCAAGTACCATTTATGCATTAGTATGATTGTGTGGCAAATACAATCATACGCTATGCCCAGGGAGTCGAGAAATTTTCCTTTACTAAAAATTCCTAGACCAGACCGGGAATCGAACCCAGCCACCTCCATCATGGTGTTGCTTTGTAGCTGCGCCTTTACCGGCTGAGCTAAGGGAGGGCCCGATCGAAGAGCCTGGTTTGATGATTTCTGAAATAAATGGCTTATCTTACGATAATACTACTAAATACAATATTTAAATATAATTCTACACTGCTTATAAGCACATGCTAGTCTCTTATGAATATAGTAGTTTAAGTTCTGAACTGCAAACTCAATTAGATATTATGCTGAAATCCTGAAAAAGAAATCGAACCCTATGATGCTTGTCATGTTACTCCAGGCTCTTAAATGATTTTGGAATGCAAAGATGATTCCGAAGCGTGCTGAAATGATTAATTAAATGAGAATGGAAAATAATATGATATGAATTACTGGTATGGATATACAACTTGATTTATAGGTACACGATTTTTAGTCGCACCCCCTCACTTTGCTATTGTCAAAATGACAACATTGCCCAGGCTACGCCAACCAGCGTCTCCATGTTTCAGCTGGCAGTCTTTTGTGATCATATGACTCGTGGAGGCGTGAGGTAGGAACTTGTGAGGACGAGAGGTCGGTCGCACCCTCCTTCGAAGTTGTCAACTCACCATTTGAAGCCCTGGTTGCATCTGCTCCCAACTCAGTCGAAACTTGTCGCCAACGTTTATCCACGATATTCCTGTTCCGGTATTTTTTCAAAATTTTATCCCACAGTGCATTCCTCGCGAAAACGAGTGAAATTTAATTTTCAGAGTCAATATCCATTTTTTTTCACGACCACTTCAGCGTCTGCTGGCGTTCACAAGTATCAAAGCACTATGCGGACTGCTTCGTCGCATCGAAAAATGCTTTGCACCTCGTTCACTATGACAGGTTTGAGCGATATGTTTGACGCTAACGCTACCTCTCTCGCCAACGCTTGCCATCGCCACGACTATGTCATCTGGCTTAGGGTGCAAGTAACTAATGAATCATTATTTAACAATTATATCAACGCTTACTATGGCCTACATATCATTTACATTATATATAATAAATACTGAGTTGGGAGCTTGGTTGGGAGGGAGCATCAGGGTATCATTCAAGCTGAAACTGGACGATGGTTTCATTGACTGCCTGAGTCTAGAAGGGAACAAGCAGCGTCACTTTCTCATCCTTCGATTGTGATTGTATTAATTCTAGTCCAACAGTTTCGGGGAGATTGGTGCGCCTGAGTTATTCGATTTGTTGGATCGTATCTTTGGAAGGAGATTCTGAATTTTCTGTGGATTTCGCGTGAGTGTTACTGCTTACGGGTTCACCCTTGGGTTCACCTCTCCGTTTTTGGCCCTTCATACAGCGCTATTGTGAATTCAGATCGGTGGCTGAAATTGATCTTGCAATTAAGTGAAGCTGCATCCAAGACAAGCGCTTGAAGGGATAGTGGCTACCATACATTCATACATACATTAGAAGAAACATTCAATTTTTGAGTTCAATTTTCAGTAAAATGCCCAAACAATTTGCAATTTAAATTATCTTTATTTTGGCGTTACATCTGATATCAAGAGTAGAAATAACAAACAAACACATTGCAGCATTTTAATCTCAAGAGTGAAGCATTATTAATTGATCATATCTAGTCGCGTCGACAACATCTTCCTATCCTAAAACACATTTATTCATCAGGCCTCGAATAGTGTCCAATAAATATTATATCCTTAGAGGAATTCTTCCTAACCATAAACACGAAAGGTCCATCGACGGTAAAACTGGACAGGATCCTTTTCCGCATCACCTTCGTCATATGAGATACAGCGGCCGCCCGTGTGCCATTCTCGTCGATGTCAAGCCGCAAAATTTGGTAAACATTCGCCAGTCGGCTGGTGAAGTCAGCAAACACCTCGAAAGCATCCGCACTGAAAATCGAACTCAAACCCATTGCGTCCAGAACGAGTTTTGTCTCGAGTCCTGTGCTGATCGAGAATTTGGGGATTTCCAATTCTAAATCCACAATGGACAATCGTTCATCTATCAATCGGTACGTGTTCAGATTGAACTTCTCGATGACGTTTTCCAGTGGTCGGGATTCGGACCTAATGATCAGCATGGATAAATCAGTGTCCTTTTTGAAGGCCAGTTCCAGTATTTGAAGATCGTTAATTTCGGCGTATCTGTAGTCGTCGCTTCTTCGCATCATATCAACTTCTCGGGCTCCGTCGATGAAATAGAACGATCCTTTTGCCGTTGACCGTGGACTGAACTGAGTTTCCCATGAGGCATTTAAGGTGAGGGTGTTTATCATAACGAGATTGGCATCGCTGGCCAAACCTTGTGTACTGAACACATCATCTACAATTCCGTTCGTAAAACGTGACGCCCATTTGTTGACAACTCCAACGATACGCTCCTGACGACTAAAGTCCAGAGCCTGTACGTCAACATCGTGTTCGGCTTGAAGTATCGGCAACAGATGAGGTTTGAGTTCTATCTGTGAATGGTACACCTTGGTGATCATTTCCAGGGCATGATTGTTCAACCCGTTCTGCAGGGACTGGAGATTTTTGGGTAATCCTAGGAGGGTTTCCATTTCCCTCGATACGTCACCTCTGGCTGCGTGATGTAGCATGGTGAACGAGCGCTGGATTGCAATCGGAGAGAAGACACTGTTTTTGCCGGGATCCAGACTGTAGGCAGTTCGAAAAAAGTTCAGGGAGAACTTGATCGAATCCTTCGTGAATGCTGAAAGTGAGTTGAACGTTAGATAATGGGAAAACCGTGGTTTTCAGCACTCACGGGACATTCCATGGCTGCATTCGAATGTGATCAGTACTACTATTAAAGCAAAAACGAACTTCATGCTGTTCAAACATCAATTCACTGCCGATTAACAAAGCGAGACGAAACAGACTGATTTAGCTTTGAATGATTTATACTATTGCAACGTGATAAGGCTGCGTTCACTGAATGACGCTAACTTTTTTTCTGATTAAAATTATGTCTACTGGAAACTCATACAAACGCAAAAATACCGTAACCTGAGGGTAGATTGGTTTGATGTACAATAGATTGATGCATATTTTAAAATTCTTGCTCCCCTGTACTCGAACGATTCTGAATCACGTCTTGAAATTTCAGCCCATATGCAATATCACCACATTTGAAGTTAACGAGGAGATTTTTATGAAGAAAAAAACAAACATTTCGTTTAGTGTAAAGCCTATCCACGTTATATTTCAGACACCAAAATAATAGCAGCATAAAAAAATTACACATAATTCAACAAAACCGATTGTTTATTTCACAATAATAGAGTTAACGGGTGTTCAATAAAAAATGAAAAAATAATTTTCAGTCATACAGTGAAAAGATTTTTTTTTATTCTGCGGTTTATTCTTCAAAAAAAACGACCATGAATATTGGAGTAGGGGCCCTGGTCAGCCGTACGACGCAACTTACTTGCGATGCTCTCACAAGAGCGCTGGACGGCACTGACGTCCATCTTCCGGATACAATGCCGGATCCTCGTGGTCAACTGCTTCGTATCCTTGGCCCGTCAATTAGTTTTGTACACTACGGCACTAAGGGAGCCGAAAAAATCCTCAATGGGACGGCACTGGGGCAAGTTGGTCGGGTTCCTCAAGATACTCCAGCGTCTTCTTGGCGTAATGGGAAGACGCCTTGTCCGGCCAGAAGACGTACTTCCCATCCGCATGATGCTCCTTTAAGAACGGCAGAAGAATTTTCTCAAGACACTTCTCCTGGTACACTTGTTGATTGATGGCCAGACCGCTCGGCTTGAACCACGGCTTTGAAATCCCTCTGTCCGATATGGCGATGTACAGCATAACTTATATTTTACTTCGGGGGGTGTGGCCGACTTGTCGCTGGAATAGTAGCTGTCATTTCCTGGAATGTGGGTCTTCGAGAACGAAAAGTAACTTTCGTCGTCCAGCACGAACGACGTCCCGCCGTAGTTCTTCGTCATCCACCGGCACTGCGATTTCACGGTCGCTATCTGCTCGTCCATGTACTCGGGGGACCGAGTCTTCTTCCGACAGATGATGTCCTCCATCTTGAGGGTTCGGTGAATCAAGGTATGGGAGCAGTGATATTTTCTGCCGGCGTCACGCAAACTCGTTCCGTCCTTGTTGTCAAACAGCTTTTTCAACGCTTCCTTCTTCTTCTTCGTCATTATCTTCACCGAACGGTCGCTACCGGCCTTCCACTCCACGCTCAAGGATACCAGGATCCAGTAAACTGTACTCACGGGCACGGAGTACAGTGCTGCTGCGGAGTGCTTGCTGTTTCGACGCCATCTTCGATTGAACCCATTTCTAGGGAGTCCAGAGAGCAATTCTCTTGGAGAGAAAAAAAATTTACGCTCTTTACTTAAATTACAGAAAGGGATTGAAATCATTCTCATTTTTTATTGAACACCCGTTATATCTATATAAGAAACAGTTGATTAAGATGTTAATCCTTCTTTCTGTATGATTCTAAGCTGAACTAAGCTGAAATCTGACAATTTCCCATCAAGAATGCATCTTAACTCAAATGTTGGTGATAACGCGGAAGAAATTTGCAATCTATTTGCAACATTCTTCCAAGAAATCTATACCACGTTTGATGAAGAAGATCGCGATTATGAATATTTCAATTTCTTCCCAGAATTTTCAAGGGATATTGGAGTTAGTCAAGTCAAATTTCAGGACATCTTGGAAGGTTTGAATAAATTAGACGTTTCCAAAGGTTCTGGCCCTGATGGAATACCACCCGTATATATGAAGAACTTAGCATTAGAACTTACACCACCTTTATTTTGGCTTTTTAATATGTCACTGGAATCTGGGATCTTCCCCAAACTTTGGAAAAGTTCCTATCTAGTACCTATTTTTAAAAGTGGAAAAAAATCGGACATTTGTAACTATCGTGGAATTGCCATTATTTCCTGCATTCCTAAACTTTTTGAAGCAATTATCAATGAAAAATTGTTTTCTCAAATCAAAAACAGACTGACTAATAAGCAACATGGATTCTTCAAAGGACGACTAGCACAAATTTATTGGAATTCGTCAACTACTCACTGATAGCAATGGACAATGGCAACCATGTAGAAGTCTTTAAAGATTGGAAGGTTTGTCGATGAAAATGTTATAATGGAAATGGGATGAGGGGATGTGGGTCACGAAAAGAATAAGGAAGAAAATGGGGGGGGGTGTGGGTTTTTTTTTTTTTTTTTGTTTTTTAAATTTTTGGTTGCCGCTGGGCACACTGCTCCAGGTGTGAGTTCCTCATTCACGTCCGAGCTGAGCTCCGACCACGGCTGTCAACGGACGACTGACACTTTGACAGCGGCTGTCAACGACGAAAAGCGAGGGCAGAGGCATTCTTCATAGTACAATAGGTCAGAATAAAGAATAGTGAGAACAAAGTGTTATTTGCAAAGTTAGTAGGAATTTGATCCTTTATTATTCGATTCAATTTCATATTAATTTATTATTCTACAGTGTAATGAACATAGGTCCTAAGAGTGAATTTGATAATACTAGCGCATTTTGAAATTTCCAGCACACCAAAAGTGTGAGTTATTATTGTATGTTGTATCATTCAAATGTGTACCTAATTAAATTTACTTGCAGTTTAAAGCTGCACTAAACCGCCATCAGTGTTTTGAATGTGCTGCTGAGAACCCGGTGGATCGAAGTTTTCGCTCTAGTTTTTTATTCACTCGCCGTGACACAACTTTAAAACTTTTGCCATGAGTGCGAATGACGCCGGTATGAAGCGGAACGGGAATGTGGAACCACCGCAAACGCCGGAGATGGACAAAACGGGAGGCTGCGTCAACTGCTCGCGCCCCGTGTCGTATGATGATTTCGTCCAATGCGACCAGTGTGATAGCTGGTGGCACATGCGTTGTGCAGGCGTAACGGCGTCGGTATCTGAGAGGCCTTGGATGTGTCGCAGTTGCTTACCAGTGAGTATTTGCTCAAAGTCTACCAACAAGTCGGCTCGAATCGCCTTGAAACTGCAGAAGCTTGAGGAGGAGCGCGCAATTCAACAGCGCGCATTGGAACTGGAAGCTCAGAAAAAGGCCATCGAGCTGGAGAAAAGACACATGCAGGAAAAGTATACCCTGCTGGAGGAGCAACTGGAAGAAGATAATGCGAGCAACCGAAGTCGAGTAAGTACCAGAGAAAGCCAACAGCGTGTGGAGCAATGGATCGACCAACAACCATCCAACGTTGCGCAAGGTGAGGAGGCTGTTGGAGGATTATCGTTACCAGTGGATTGCAATAATCCAACAAGTGGGAGTCTGGCAGAAGCCAGCCAACCGAAGAAACAAGAGACAGCTGAACAGTTGACGATGATGCACTATTCGATGCAGCAGTTACCGCGGACAGCAACTTCAGTGGATCAGGCACGACTTCCCGGGAATCAGCAGCGGAATACCGGCGCGATTCCCAAAACGGCTCTAAGACAACAAGTCGATGATCGTGAGACGACAAGCGTAGGTAACCCTATTCCCTCAGCACCCCCCGTACTGCCACAAGGTAAGCCACCAACTTTTTCCATTCCGTATGAGGAAAGCCCCGCTCAACCGAGCAATTATTATCAAGATCTTTTAGAAAAGTTTGGAGCAATTAGTCCGGTACTTGATAATGCGAGACCGGCACAATCTATTCGGGCGATGCCTGTTCTTCAAGGCCAACCCACTCAAACGTTTCCTCTCTTCACATTTTCTGGGAGGAACGAAAATCAATCCGCTCATGAAGCAAATACCAATACCCATTCTAATGGCATCCAGTCAAACATGCCACTTACTTTCCCGGCATCAACACTGCCCGAACGTGGTCCTTCCCCCTCGCAGTTAGCCGCTCGACAAATAATGCCTCGTGACCTCCCCCTTTCGCCGGTAACCCAGCGGATTGGCCGATTTTCATTAGTGCGTTCGTGAACACAACCGCCGCGTGTGGATACTCTAGTGTGGAAAATCTAACCAGGCTACAACGGTGTCTGAAAGGAGCAGCATATGAAGCAGTTAGAAGCCGTCTCATGCTCCCGGAATCCGTGCCACACGTGATCAACACCCTTCAGCTTCTTTATGGACGTCCGGAACTACTGATAAACGTGCTATTGGATAAGGTGCGGTCAACACCAGCTCCTAAGGCAGAACGTCTTGAAACGCTCATCGAGTTTGGATTGGCAGTGCAAAGCTTGTGTGACCACCTGGAAGCAGCGGGTCAACAGTCTCACCTGACGAACCCGTGTCTGTTGATGGAGTTGGTAGAAAGGTTACCTGCGCATGTGAAGATGGAGTGGGCAAACTTCATGCAACGGTATCCGGTGGTAAATCTTAAAACCTTCGGGGACTTCATGAACGGCGTGGTAGTGTCAGCAAGCCAGGTAACCCAGTACACAGGAGGAGCCGGGAAAAGTGCCAAAGGGGAGACACTGAGGATGAAGAACAAGGGGACAATTAATGCACATAATTGCCAGTCGGATCAACCGAGGGATGAGGAGAAGTCATGTTGCGTTTGCAAAAGACGTGGACATCGTGTTCGGGACTGCACCAGCTTTAAAGCACTCTCCATCGACGATCGTTGGAAGACAGTGCAGACCAACGAACTCTGCCGTAGCTGCTTAAATGCACACGGAAGACGAAGCTGCCGGAATGCCAGCCAATGCGGGATCAACGGATGTACCTTTCGGCATCATCCTCTGCTTCACTCAGTTCGCAGTAATCAACCGTCTCGTGGAACGGCGACACCAAACGTTGAAACGGCCGAGAATCATACGCACCGACTTTCGGGCCAGTCATTGCTGTTTCGCATTATCCCAATTACGCTGTATGGGCCGAAAGGGATGGTGAAGACGTACGCCTTTCTGGACGATGGGTCGTCTCTCACACTCATCGAGGAGCAGCTGATCAACGAACTTGGCGTAAGTGGAAGTACCGCACCGCTGTGTTTGACGTGGACGGGAAATGTCTCGAGGATGGAAGCTGATTCTAAAAGGATGGATTTGGCGATATCAAGTGCTACTGATGTTAAGCGACAGAAAATTGAAGATGTTCGTACGGTGAAGAAACTTGCCCTGCCTGAGCAAACCCTACGGATCAACGATCTCGTATATCAGTTCCCACACCTAAGAGGTTTACCGATTTCAGGTTATGAGAATGCGGTTCCCCGGTTGTTGATAGGAGTCTACAATTTGCGGCTCATTATTCCGCTGAAAGTGAAAGAGGGACACATCAACGAACCAGTCGCCATGAAAACTCGACTTGGTTGGTGTGTGTACGGAGGTAGCGGAAAAATATCATCGCGCACACTCAATTTCCATGCGTGTGAATCCGATCGGAACTTACATGAACTGGTAAAGAGTTACTTCGCACTAGAAGACGTCGGGGTCAAACCAGTGACGGAATTAATGTCGGTGGATGATAGAAGAGCTCAACAAATTCTAGAAACGACCACTGTACGTGTTCAAGACAGGTATGAGACCGGTCTGCTATAGAAGTTTGACGAATTTGAATTCCCTGATAGTTACGGAATGGCTTTGCGGAGATTGGAGTGTCTAGAGCGACGGATGGAGAAGAACCCTGCGCTGAAGGAGAACTTGCGCCGCCAGATAGAGAAATACCAGCTGAAGGGCTATGCACATCAAGTAAGTGAAGAGGAACTGAAAGCCGCCGAATTGAAACGGATCTGGTACCTACCGCTGGGAGCGGTGGTAAATCCGAAGAAACCGGAAAAAGTGCGTCTAATTTGGGATGCTGCAGCCACGGTCAACGGGATATCGCTCAATTCTCTGCTTCTGAAAGGACCAGATCAACTCACATCTTTGCCAGCAGTTTTATCACGATTCCGGCAATATGCGGTGGCCGTCTCAGCCGATATTAAGGAGATGTTTCACCAAATAAGCATACGTGAAGCGGATCGCTGCTCACTTCTATTTTTGTTCCGTACCGATCCTTCTAGTTCGCCCGTCATTTATAAAATGGACGTTGCTACCTTCGGGGCAACATGTTCGCCCGCGTCGGCACAGTTCGTCAAGAACAAGAACGCGGCAGAGTTTGCCGACGAATATCCAAGAGCGGTGGAAGGTATCATATCCAACCACTACGTGGACGACTATCTGGACAGCTTTAGCACTGAATTGGAAGCAGCAGAAATAGCGGAGCAAGTAAAGGCAACCCAGCAAGAAGGCTTGGACAAACGCAGCACCTTGTATACACTAACCCCATTCGTCGACGAAAACGGTATTCTGCGAGTGGATGGACGAATAGGCGCAGCGGAACATGTGGGAATAGAAACGAAGTTTCCAGCAATCCTCTCCAAGCAGCATCGGATAACAGCTCTCATAGTGGACCTTTATCACCGGAAGTTCCAGCACGCCAATTCTGAGACTGTAGTGAACGAGATGCGGCAGCGTTATCATGTGTCGCGCCTTCGAGCACTCGTCCGCAAGATCGGGAGTGGGTGCACAGTATGCAAGGTCTACAAAGCGGCGCCTAACATTCCACGGATGGCGTCACTTCCCCCAGCCCGCTTAGCTTCGTTTGCTAGGCCTTTCACCTACGTCGGCCTGGATTTTTTTGGACCTTTGGTAGTGAAGGTCGGGCGCAGCAACGCAAAAAGGTGGGTCGCTCTCTTTACATGCCTCACTATTCGAGCGGTGCATTGCGAAATAGTGTGCAGTTTAACTACCACGGCCTGCATGAAGAGTATTCGTCGCTTCGTGGGTCGTCGTGGTGCCCCAGCGGAAATCTATTCAGATAACGGCACAAATTTCCATGGCACTGAACGGGTTTTGATGAAGCAGATTCAACAAGGGCTTGCAGCGACGGTAACCAGTACAACAACAAAATGGATGTTCATTCCGCCGTCTTCTCCCCACATGGGTGGTGCATGGGAGCGCATGGTACGCTCCGTAAAGCAAGCTATGTTAGGGGCCTACAACAGTGACCGGAAACTGGATGACGAATCTTTGAACACTTTAGTTATCGAGGCGGAGGCCATCGTAAACAGCCGTCCACTCACTTATCTACCACTAGACTCGGAGCAAAGTGAGGCACTGTCTCCAAACCATTTTCTGCTGGGATCCTCGAGTGGAGTTCGACAACCTGAAGTAAAGCCAACCGATAGTTCGGAAGCCGTAAAGAATTCCTGGAATATGATACAACATCAACTAGACTGTTTCTGGAGACGCTGGATCCGCGAAATGCTACCTATGTTAACTCGGGGGAAAAGGGGGTTGGGGGAAGAAAAAATGCTAGCTTCTGGAGACCTAGTACTAATTGTGGAGGATGGCAAGCGGAACTGCTGGACTAGGGGTCGAGTAATGGAGGTCGTACCCGGGAAGGACGGTCGGATTTGACAAGCCGTTGTGAGAACTGCGAGGGGGCTGCTTCGTAGACCTGTCGCGAAGTTAGCGGTTTTGGAAGTTGGTGGTAAAACTGGAACCAGTGGCCAGTGTTACGGGGGGCATGATGTTGCCGCTGGGCACACTGCTCCAGGTGTGAGTTCCTCATTCACGTCCGAGCTGAGCTCCGACCACGGCTGTCAACGGACGACTGACACTTTGACAACGGCTGTCAACGACGAAAAGCGAGGGCAAAGGCATTCTTCATAGTACAATAGGTCAGAATAAAGAATAGTGAGAACAAAGTGTTATTTGCAAAGTTAGTAGGAATTTGATCCTTTATTATTCGATTCAATTTCATATTAATTTATTATTCTACAGTGTAATGAACACAGGTCCTAAGAGTGAATTTGATAATACTAGCGCATTTTGAAATTTCCAGCACACCAAAAGTGTGAGTTATTATTGTATGTTGTATCATTCAAATGTGTACCTAATTAAATTTACTTGCAGTTTAAAGCTGCACTAAACCGCCATCAGTGTTTTGAATGTGCTGCTGAGAACCCGGTGGATCGAAGTTTTCGCTCTAGTTTTTTATTCACTCGCCGTGACACTGATGACATGAAACTCTTTTTAGAAATAAGAAACAAAGAAGATATCATGACATTCAAAAAAAAAAAATTTATTTTTTTTTTTTGGTGAAACAAAAGTCTTTTAGAGCTGAAAGAAAAAAAAAGTTATTTTGGTATTTTTAGAAAGAAAAACAAAACCCCCAATAATAATTATAAACTAGGGAAACGAAAAGTAAAAAAATTAAAGAACAAGGGATTTAGGAGTTTTCTTGGACTCGAAACTAACTTTCATTGAACATTACAACACTATCATCAACAGAGCAAATAATATGCTTGGATTTATAAAACGTTTTTGTTACAATTTTCATGATCCGTACACAATAAAAACATTGTACATTGCATATGTGAGGTCAATACTGGAATATTGTAGCGTGGTTTGGTCACCATTTTCAGTCACCCATGAAGAACGACTAGAATCGGTACAGAAGCAATTTTTACTGTATGCACTTCGTAAATTAGGTTGGACAAGGTTTCCGCTTCCATCTTATGAAGCCCGCTGCATGCTCATCAGCATCCAATCATTAAAAGAGCGCCGTGAATTTGCATTAGTATCATTCGTAAATGACATTGTTTCGCAACGCGTTGATTCAGCAGAACTTTTGTCAAAACTTAATTTTTACATACCGTCGCGGCAACTACGAAATAGAAATATATTTATTACAAGCCATCATCGTACAAATTACGCCAAATTTGTACCTCTGAATCAGATGATGGCAACTTACAATAAGCATGGAGAAAATGTAGACTTTACTATGACCAAAACAAAACTAAAACAATACTTCAATTCAATTAGATAATGACGAACGATTCAAAACATTAAAAATGCAAATCTGATGTGTTAGTTTTCTAAGGCGTACTGTATATAAAGTGAAACATAAAATGTAAGCACTATTGTAACAAAACGGTCTACTATTGATTGACGACAAATAAATAAATAAATGAAATATCTCGAACTTTCTGTGGTACACCCGCCATCAAGTTTCATATGGTATCCTCAGATACGCTCACCGTGACGATCCTCCATTTTCTCTTGAAATCATCGGTACCAATTGCTTTCTTCTTAGTTTCGAAGAGTTTCCGCTTAACTAGAGCCCAGTACTTCTCTACGGGCGAAGTTCTGGACAGTTTGGTGAATTGGCTGTTTTTAGCACATATTTGACCTCTTGTACATTATACGTATGTTTCGTCGTCCATTATCATACAAGAAAATGTTTGCAAAATATTGCTGTAAAGCTCCTAAGGACGAATTTTGCAGTGAAATTTTGCTTGTTATCACGGTTGGGCACCTTTTTCACTTTGTACGCCTTAAGTCCTTGCCTCTGCCTTACTTTTAGTACGTATGATTTTGGCTTCCCAATTTTGCGAGCCACATTTCGCAGAGAAAGATTGGGATTTTTCTCACTAATT
Source organism: Aedes koreicus (assembly GCA_024533555.2). Classification (NCBI taxonomy): domain Eukaryota; kingdom Metazoa; phylum Arthropoda; class Insecta; order Diptera; family Culicidae; genus Aedes; species Aedes koreicus. Next base: position 63,976 of record JAHHFK020004432.1, read on the forward strand.
GCTGCCACTTTTCTTATCAATTTGTCGGGAGCATACAGGGGATAGACAAAATGATCGGGACAGGCAAATTTTTGATTCACTTTGAAGTGCTCTAACTTCATGAAATATTATCCGATATAATTTCGCTAACAAGCATTCGACTGGAAAATTAATAGTTTTATATCTTGGTAACATAATTGGCCATGGCCCCCGGACACCGGAGTTGTTCCGGGTTTCCGGAGAGGCCATCTCACATGTTGAATTTGTGATGAGATTTTGTACAAGATGCCTTTGTCAAACATTTTTTAGTAAACACACGGACAGAACAAAATATTTACCAAGCGAATGAAATGTCGATAACAAGAATCGAATTTACTCAAAACATGCCAAATGACACCTCTTTCTTCTTGGTTTTTCATCAAAAACCTTATAATAAACTTAAAGTGGTTCCTTATTGGTCACTCCCGGAACAACCGGAACGTCCCTGGGGGAACCTGTAGTGGAGGCCATTTGCGATTTTACTCCATAACATGCCGTGCAGCAGCTGTATCTTCATGATTTTTCATAAATATGGTTTTGATAGACTTAAGAAAGCCATTGGCTACATTAACCACTCCCGGAACATTTTTGGGGGAACCTGTAGTAAGGATCATTTACGATTTTACCACAAAATATGGACGATAAGATTCACAGGCTAGCCTGATCCTGATCCCTGGTACCTCTGAGGATCAATTGATTTAGCTTTGGTTCGGATAAACAAGCAATAATTCCATTGAGTATAGGGAAGAGTGGGTTTGTCGTTTTGCCGAAACGTGCAAAATAGTCGGTGTATCAAAAACTACCGTTTGCCGAATCATGGCGGAATATCCGGCGGGAAAACTTTCACCCGGTAAAAGCACTGGCAGGAAACGAAAACTTGGTGATCGACAGCAGCAAAGTTTGAAACGGATTGTAAAGGCCGATAGGAGGACTTCGGCTGTAAAAGCAACAGCAGCCTCAAATGACTCTTTTAAAGAACCTGTATCAACACGGACTGTCCGGAGGGAGCTGCATAGGATGAACTAGCATGTGCGAGCAGCAAATGCCAAGCCCTTATAAAACCAGCAAATGCTTCGAAAAGGAAGTGCTGGTGTAAGCTCTATGCCGCTTGGACAGAAGCCCAGTGGGAGGAATGTAGTATATTCAGATGAATCTTCTTTCACGCTTTTCCGGGTGTACGGGTGTACGAGTGGCGTTCTCCGGGAGAGGAGTACGACAAAGATTGCTTGTTTCCCACTGTACGGTGGGGGATCGATTATGGTCAGGGGCGCCATTTCTTGGCATGGAGTTGGTCCAATTGTCGCCGCTAAAGGCAAAATGAAGGCTGAGCACTACAGGACCATATTGTATGAGCAGTTATTTCAACGGTTGGTGACGTACAGGGTGCGGCAGAAAATAATGCGAAAATGTTCAATCTTGAGTATTGGGTTAATTCGTGTAGCTAGTGACTAATTTCTGTCGAAAGTGTATTTGTTTATGTTTACTTTCGAGTGCTGCATCCAAACATTCTATTTGTTTTATTGCAAATTCGTCAAAATGTTCGCCCAGAAGAAGCCGAAAGATATTGCCAAGGTGTAGGGTGCCATTTGGCAACAGTTTACCGTATAAAAAAGTCCCTGCACGCACGCCGAACGTGATCAAATCGGTCCGTGCAAAAATTGCTCGCAACCCGGTGCGTTCCATAAGAAAACTTGCAAAGGAAGCCAATATTTCGGAGAAATCCATGCGGAGAATCATCAAAGAAGACCTGCATGCATCTTCCAGAGCCAGAGTGAAACCGGGTCAAGGAACTACGAGTAACTCGTTCCAAGAGATTGCTTTCCTTGTTGAAGAAGGAAAGAATGAGAATCCTGTTCTCCGACGAAAAGCTTTTCAGCATCGATGCTGTGGCCAACAGCCGCACGGACCGGTTCATTTCACCGCAGAAAATGGAGAACGTTCCGGAAAAAGTGAAATTCAAATTTCAAACCAAACATCCGGCTGGTGTCATGATGTTTGGTTTGGTGGCGTCCAACGGTTTGAAAATGCCATGCCTGTTTTCATTGATGCTGGAGTTAAAATCAATACCGAAGTGTATATCGGTATTTTAAAGGACCAAGTGCTTCCCTGGGTGAAGGCCTTTTTTCTCCGAGGAGCAAAACGTTGTCCTACAGCAGGATGGAGCGCCGTGTCACACGTCCAATCGAACCCAACAATGGTTGAACGATAACATGAAGTTTTGGCCGAAGGATTTGTGGCCCCCTAGCAGTCCAGATCTTAATCCGTTGGATTATTCGATTTGGGCATATGTTGAAGCACGAGCCTGCAAAACATCACACTCTAGTGTGAAAACCCTGAAGTCAACCATAACACGCACATGGCAGTCAATGTCGGAGGACTACGTCCGAAAGGCATGCTCTGGCTTCCAGCGTCGGCTCGAGGATGTTATAAATAAAAATGGAGGACTCATTGAATAAATTTGTTCAAAAGGGCTTTATAAAGATAACTGCACTCGAAAATGTTGATATTATTGCTTGAATTAGTTGAAAATGGGATTTGAAAGAAATAGAACAAATTTTCGCATTATTTTCTGCCGCACCCTGTACACTACAAAGAATTATCATTTTTAAATTACGACTAGGTGCTTCCAATGATGCGATCTACATTCCCAGAGGGGAACGGCGTCTTCCAGGATGACAACGCTCCAATCCATCAGGATCAGACTAGCCTGTGAATCTTAGCGTCCATATTTTGTGGTAAAATCGTAAATGATCCTTACTACAGGTTCCTCCAAAAATGTTCCGGGAGTGGTTAATGTAGCCAATGGCTTTCTCAAGTCTATCAAAATCATAATTATGAAAAATCATGAAGATAGAGCTGCTGCACGGCATGTTATGGAGTAAAATCGTAAATGGCCTGTAGTAGAGGTTCCCCCGGGGACGTTCCGGTTGTTCCAGGAGTGGCCAATATGGATCCACTTTTAGTTTATATTAGCGTTTTTGATGAAAACCAAGAAGAAAAAGGCATGTTTTGAGTAAAATAAAGAGTTAACCGCATTCAGGACCCTCTATCAGAATCGATTCCACGGAAATGGCCATATCTCGGTCAATTTAAGGCCGATTCGTGTAATCGACATTTCATTCGCTTGGTAAATATTTTGTTTTGTCGTTTATTTACAAAAAAAAAGTTTGACAACGGCATCTTGTACAAAATCTCATCACAAATTCAACATGTGAGATGGCCTCTCCGGAAATCCGGAACAACTCCGGTGTCCGAGAGCCATGACTAATTATAATACCAAGATATAAAATTGTATTAATTTTCCAGTCGAATGCTTGTTAGCAAAATTAAATCGGATAATATTTCATGAAGTTAGAGCACTTCAAAGTTGATCTAAAATTTGCCTGTCCCGATCATTTTGTCTATCCCCTGTACTTTTCGATTTGTTCCACTTTCTACTTTACGATTCACAGTCAAGCGCTGGTCAAATGATTTGCAAACACTTAATTCGGTTTTTTTGGGTTGTTTTTGTTTTTGGGGGGGTTGGGGTACGGTTAAATTGGGTTTGTGGGGGGTTGGAGGAAAGGGGCTTGGGGGCGTTCCTGTGGTTTGGAGGTTATTTTATTGATTGCAAAAGAAAGTATATATGCATTTGGTTAAATGGTAAAATTTGTGGGAGTGAGTAAAAAAATTAAAAATAAAAATAAAAAAAAAAAAAAGGGAGGGGGGGTGAGGTGGGGGGGTAGGGGAGGGGAAGGGAGAAAAACGACGAAGTGTTTTGTTCGGGATCTTTGTGAACGAAGACTGGTGCTGTTGCGTTTCGGCCCATCGGGTTTTATTAAGGTTTTATCAAAGCCACTAGAAATCAATTTGGTTTTATTATGACACCAAGAGCTGCCGATAGGTTTCATATTTTAGTCAGGTTTATGAGAACCTACACAGCTTGTTTACAACGATCTTAAAACCTCGTTTTCTCAAACTCCTGTTACTCCTATCGAAGGTTTTATTTCGACTTTATGAACTCATAAAATCCTGCTTTGAAATGTCGTTTTAGGACTCATTCATATTATCTTATTATGGTCAGTTGAAAAAGCATTTAAAACCCATTTTGCCTCCTGTAAATGCATTAAACGGCAAATTGGCATTACGGGAAGCCACCAAATAACCAAATAGTTTTAAAGTAGTCATTGCGAAGAAAACTTGGCTTTATGGCAGAATTGTGATTTTTCTCCAATCGCCATATTGAAATCTACGAAATAATTGAAATGTGTAAAAATTAATGCACCACATTCCTATTGTAATAGAAATGAACTGTAGATTGAAGACCGATTTCTGCATTTTTAAGATAACCTTATTGAGTCCCATCAATTTTCAAGAAATTCATAATTAATTTATCGAAAATATTTGTTTTAATTTTGTGTTTGTTGTTGTGAACTCGCATAATTTCCGAGGCGCATTAATTTTCGGCTCTTATCTTGCCAACATTCACCACAAAATTAAATGCGCATATGATTTGGAGCATGATACGCTGTAAAAAACTTAGTTTGTTGTGGATATTTTGCTATCAAACAAAATTTCCGGCAACACTTGACCTTTTTTTTCGATGTTATTTACTGCCAAATGAATCAAAAGAGCAGAGAATCGAACGAAGCAGAACAACAAAATCTAACCACGATATCACAGTTAAATTTGACAGCTGTGGCCATTTGGCCGCATGCTGGTTTTCATGGCGGCCAAAAGGTTTTATGAAGGTTCTCAAGTGGTCATAGCATCTATCACTAGAATATTTTCAAAATCTGTATGGTCTTATAAAGGTTTTATTAGCTTGTTTTCACAACCGTCTATAGAGTGGGCCACTTTGTACAAATTTTGGCTTTAAAGGAGCATAGAGGAGGTGATGGTAGACAAAACAGTTTTGAATGTAGTTTTATCAACAAAGCCGGGAGGAATGCTATACGGCTGGAATAAAACTTAAATTATTACTTGGGTTGTGTGCGGTCAGATTCTATGTGTTGCATGCTTTATTGAATGATCATCAAAATTCAGAACTTGTTAAACCTATACATTCAAGTTATTTTCAAACAAGGCAGGGCTACACACTACCAAAATGTCAAGTAAATTTCTGTCCCCTGAGACCGACACATGCAAGCATTCTTTAGCACATAACAATGAGTTGAAAGAGATGAGAAAATAAACTCAATCAAACATATTTTTCGTCGAATTCAGTTTCATGAGACATAATTTTACACGAAATCTTTGTTTGCGTTCCCCGACTTTTTAAAAACATGAATTACGTTTCGTGTAAAGTTCAAAATTTCTAAGTGTGTAGTATTCAAATGTTATTTCAAATGACCTAAAACACTTCAGGTCTATTTCACTCCGTATTCAAACGGAACCAAACTTTTCCAAACTGTTACACTTCATATTCATGTGATTCTAAACTGTATACATAATAAGACCAACTTAAAAAAACATATAACTATGATTGTATCCAATCCTTCATTAGATTTGTTAAGAAGTTTAGTTTTCTAAACTTGTTCTAGGTTCGAACTAAACCAATTCAAGCCTAGTAATGCAACTGGAAGTTACCAAGGTTGTCATATGAAGGTCTACAGTGATCTGATTGAATTCAAATTGTACACGCTGATCAACAACTTGTTTGCTCAACTGTTTTGATGTTTCTCTCACCTGATGTTTACTCATTTGTTTATGGCAAGACATCTCTAAGTATATACTCAATGCCTTCTAGCTAGGCTTTTCATTTCTCCAAGTTATTTCACGCTGATGAACCAACCCCAAGAAGTATAATAGTTTTGCATTGAAAATGAGATTTCTCCTCATCGGAATCATCACTAACGCCTTCCTGAATTTCGGATCACCCCTACCTGAATCTACTCCTGAACCAGTGGACACAGCATCTCAGGTGGACTTCTCATGGAATGCGTACAAGAAGGTAATTCTTTGATCCTTTTCATACCTCTCACTCCCAAACTACCAACGCATCTTTTTCCACAGACATTCACCGAGTACAAGGAGAATTTCGTCATGTCCCCATACTCACTTCGCAGGCTGTTTTCGTGTCTACAAGGGGTTGAACTCCTCTCCACAGCATCCCACCCCCAGCTGCAGTCAGAATTGAACAAGGTTCTGCAGCTCAAAGCCAACAATCAACCGTCGGGACAAGCCCATCGGTCTTACGTGGCCCAGTGGTTGCGATTGGCCAAGGCGAAAAATCTTAACATGACCACGATGGTGGTTGCCGTCGGTGGACAAAAGACTTCGCCTGCTTTCGAAAGCATAATCCAGAACTGTGTGATCTACACCGGTTACCTTCAGCCGTCCACCTCCAAAAAGATGGGTCAGCTTGTCAACAATGCGATGGAGAACATCACTCATAACTCGGTGAAGGATTTTCTAACCGAAACGGATGTCAACGAAAAGTGGAAGTTTTTCGCCGTAGATTCCTGGCAGTTCGATGGATTATGGAAGTTCACATTTCCAGATCCACATTCACCGCTACCTGTAATTTCTATGAGAGCAAGGATAAGAAAGGACTGATCAATTTCATGTATCTGGAGGAGAACTTAAAATTTGGACAGTTTCCTCAGTGGAAGGTACAAGCCGTGGAGCTACCGTATCACGATGAAAGTCCGTTATCATGTGTGCTGCTGATGCCACTTGAAAGCACTGTAGATGCTTTGATCAGTAGCTTGAACCACACTCGGTTCAGGCAAATTTACACGAAGATGGCAGCCTCAAGGACGACGGTTCGTCTTCCGCAATTTGGTTTGCGTACAACGGTTCCGGGAAGACAGGTCCTCGAAGAAATGGGATTGAAGGTGCCATTCAATCAGGGAGTGTTCCAGGTGTTTGATCGTGAACAGAAAGTACCGTTGGGTGAGATCGTTCAGAAGGTGGAACTAGAGATGGGCTACGAGGGACAGAAACTAGGTTGGATGATTAGTCGTTGATAAATGGGGTAGAATTATTCAAATGATTTGTAATTTCAGCGGAACGGTTTGCTGACAAACGGTCGGATAGGCAATTTTCCGCTCATCAACCGTTCGTGTTTGTAATTTTCGATCGCAAAGACCTGGTGCCTGTTTTGATGGGACATTACCTGAGGACCCCGAATAATGCATCTGTGGAGAAGGGACGGGGACAATATTGTGATGATGCACCTTCGTCGAATGACTTCTTTTAGAGCATTTCTGAGTGAATTCAGTGCTAAGGTTCAAAACGGTGAACAGTGAAATGTTTGATAATTGAAAAAAATAATATTCGGATTAAGTTCGTCATTGGGTAGATCATTTCTTCAGCTCAATCCTCCATCGTTTGCTCATCGAGCAGCAACTGTCAAATTTATTTGTGATCTCAACGTCATCAATTTAATTAACTTTTAAGCACTCGCGTTGTTGTACTTTGTACAGCACATGTAGATTTTCCCTTAGAGAAGCACATTTTATATCATCGTATCGTTCAAACAGCGCACTAGAATGCAAGTAAGTTTCTTGTAATGTTCTATCCTTAGATCCTGATCCTCAGAAAATAATGGGATGTATCATGAAAATTTTAGCCAGACGACGCCTGAATCTAGCCGGTTGTATGAAAGATTGAAAACATTGTTGTTAGGCGCATGAAAGGTTGCAAACAATTTCGTTGTTTACGCCTCCTTTGGTTTGGAATTAAACGAGGGGAACATTTTACGCGCTTGTTAAAATTCATTTTTTTTTCTGTGTAACGCATACGTTAAGAATTATATCAATAATGGAAACTGTTTTGAACTTCGCACATACCGCTCCGCTCCCACTTTGCCAGCGGCCTACCTGTACATGACCTCTCGTGTATACAATTCAATGACAGCCCTGACAGCATTCATTCAGTAGATCGGTCAGCACGATCTCGGACTGGACATGACAACAGGGTAACAATTTCGAGCCAATTTGCTGTCAAATCCGAACTAGTCATTTGATTACTGTGCGAGAGACCGAAATGCAAAGCCACAACATCAGAGCGAGAAGTTGCTGTTGTCAAGTCTCGTCTCGAAGCACAATTGGTATCACGGGTATCACGTGATTGGCAGACTCTCTTTGTTTTGGCTAACTGATTGTAAATGTATTATGCACAGAAAATACACAGGAAGACCTACTGAACAGCCTTGCTGAAGACCGAAGCCTTGTATTTGAGACAGATCCAGCATATTCCAAAAATGTATATGCGGTGGACATATTCGGAACTGATAGTCACCATTGAAAAGGCGTTGACCTAGTGTACAACTTTATCAAGGACAGAAGCCTTTTTGATGGTTAAAATGCCATATTAAAGAACTGCAGGTCATCAATGAAAAGGTCTTGTTCCACTGAAAAACTTATCCGAAGACAACATCCCAAGTAACATTGAAGGTTTTGTCGTAGTTTTATAGCATTCTACATGTTTAAATCGTGATCTACAGAACCTTGATAAAAACCAAATTGTTCCTTGGGATTTTTCCAAATGGTCAGGATCCCCAGGTATGGCATCTTCAGCAAATATATTGGCACACTAGCGCCGCGAAGCGAGAAAATATTGAACTGCTAGTCACCATCCAAAAAGACCCACTGAACAACATTGACGAAGACTCTGTCTGGTCAGGGTCATCAATCAAACGGTTTTGTTCCATTGAAGCACATTGTCGAAGGCAGAAACCGCGATATAGAATATTCCTGAATATAATTAGCACACCAGCACCGCGTAGCTGAAGGATTGTGAACTGCTGGTCATCATTCAAAAGGTTTTATTACACTGAACAACATTGTTTAAAACAGAAACCTTCGATCTGGTCAAGATACCAACATTCAGCACATTCCAGAAAATAATTAGCTCACTAGTGCCGCGTAGTGGAAATATTGTGAACTGCTGGTCATCAATCATACGGTTTTGTTCCACTGAACAACATTGTTGAAGACAGAAACATTTTAACTGGGCAGGATACTAAGATAGATCATATCCCTAAAAAGAGGTAGGACGCCAGCGCCACGTAGTGGAGGAATTGTGAACTTCTGGTCTTCACTAAAACGGGTTTTTTCCATTGAACAACATTGTCGAAGACAGAAACTTGCTATCTGGACAGGATACCAAGATAGAGCATATTCCTGAAAATAATTAGCAACACAGCGCCACGTAGCGAGAAGATTGTGAACTGCTGGCCATTAATCAAAAGGTTTGGTTCCATTGAACAACATTGCTGAAGACAGAAACATTCTATCTGGGCAGGATACCAAGATAGAGCCTTTTTCTGAAAATAATTAGCAGCACAGCGCCTCGTAGCGAAAAGATTGTGAACTGCTGATCATCTATCAAAAGGTTTTGTTCCATTGAACAACATTGTCGAAGACAGAAGCCTTCTATCAGGACAGGATACCAAGATAGAGCATTTTTCTGAAAATAATTAGCACATCAGTGCCACGTAGTGGAAAGATTGTGAACTGCTGATCATCTATCAAAAGGTTTTGTTCCATTGAACAACATTGTTGAAGATTCTATCTGGGCAAGATACCAAGATAGAGCACATCCCTAAAAATAAGTAGGACATCAGCGCAACGTAGTGGAGGAAGTGTGAACTTCTGGCCTTCAATCAAACGGTTTTGTTTCACTGAACAACATTGTCCAAGACAAAAACATTCTCTCTGGACCGGATACCAAGATAAAGCATATTCCTGAAAATAATTAGCACCGCAGCGCCACGTGGCGAGAAGATTGTGAACTTTTTGTCATCAATCAAATGGTTTTGTTCCACTGAACAACATTGTCGAAGACAGAAACATTCTATCTGGACAGGAAAAACCAGAGTATAGCATATTCCTGAAAATAATTAGCTCACCAGAGAGAGAATCCTACTGAATAACTTTGCTGAAGACAATAACACTCTATGTGATCCGTATCACGAGATATTCCGAGAAGGAAGTTGTTCATTATTCACTATGCATATAATGAATTATCGAGTTCGCCATATGCTCGTAAACCTCAACTAATGAAGTGCTTTCCGTAACATATGTGTATAAATAGGACCAGAAACACACTTTCGGCCATAAATGTTCGAAATGAGCCACTTTAGTAGGATTACCTTTGCTGCAGCACTGCTTACCGTGGCATTGGCTGCTACAGAACCGTCATTGTTTTCCAGTGAATTCGTGTGGGATTTCTTCAAGGTAGGTTCTTCTGCCACCTCAACTCATCCGCGGCAAAAGTAAAAGCATTTCTTCCCACCAGGCATCATTCGACGAGCGTCGCAATTTAGTCTTGTCACCCTTCTCGATCCGGTTGGGCATGACCATGTTGGCCAATGCCGTCACCGATCGCTACACACTGCGGCAGATAATCGAAAAATTGCACCTTCCGAGTAGTATTGCCAGAGCAACCGATCAGTATCGGTACAAACTGCGGGCTCTTGCAAAGGATCAGCACTTCCAGTTCGGAACTAAGCTGTATATTTTCGGACAGGACGTTTTCAATCCAACGTTCGCAACGAGCGTAATGAATTTCAATGCCTCGGTTGAAAGGCAGGGGCAGTTGAATGTGACAGCTGTCTCACAGTTGGCCAATCGTTGGGCGAGGGCCACCACCTCCGGAATGGTTGGAACTGTCTTATCGGAAAAGGATCTGACTCCGAATACAAGGATGATTCTGTTGAATGCGGTTGCTTTCGCTTGCAAGTGGGAACATCAATTTAATGTGAATTCAACCAGACTGGAGCTGTTCAACGCCAACGCTAACGGGAAGCTTTACACGACAGAGTATATGAACCTACCTCCGACGATGCTACCGATGACCATACACGCCAAACTGATGATGAAAGCGATTGAACTGCCATTTCAGACGGGAAGCGATTACTCCCTGTTGATGATGATGCCCTTGGAAGCAGATGGAAATATGACCGAGTTGGTAGGCAAGCTGAATCACAATTCGTTCAAAGAGCTCTACGGGAGTCTAGAGCCGCATCGGGTGTCGGTGAAACTACCACGTGTGCGCATGGCCAACGGACTCAACGTAAATTCCGTTTTTCGAAAGCTACACCTAACGGCACCGTTTGAGTGGAGCATCTTCCAGATTTTCAAGAACGAGAAGCTTACCCTGGATAAGATTAAGCACAGCGTGACGGTTCTAATGGACGAGGAAGGAGTGAAGGCTGCGGCTGTTTCCGGTAGGTTTGGTTGTTTGTTCGAGGGGAAATTCTTAGTTCATTGTTTGTTATTTTGCAGCGTTTACCATGGTTACTAGAAGTGTCTCGCTGAGCTTCGATGCGGATCGTCCGTTTGTGTTTGTCATATTGAAGAAATCGAGGCAATTTCCCCTTTTCGTAGGAATTTTTTCACCCCATTGAAGGGGGGCCGGGGAAACCCGTGGGGCCGGTTTCCCCTTTTTATTTTAAAAAGTTGTGTGGATTTTTCCGGGGTTTTTTGGGCAAAGGGGGGATGTGAACAACAACTTACTCGGATTTTTTATGATATTTTTTGTTGCATTTTTTTTTTTTTTAAAAATTAAAAAAAATAAAAAAAAAAAAAAAAAAAAAAAAAAAAAAAAAAAAAACATAGGGTAACGGGATGTAATGTTAGCCTAGCTCGGCCTATGTACCATTTTGTATGGCCTATATGTCATTAATTCAGCGATAATCAAAAAAATTGTGTTGCTATTAAGATAACCGATTGATTCCAAAGCAAGTGAGACATTATTTATCAATTTAAAGTTGTTCACTTCCACGCAATTTTCGATTTCCTTAACTTTTTAGACATCGTGATTTTTCTGATTAAGCTGAAAAGATTATGTCCACGATCTTCTAAAGATCAAAATTTGACTAAATTGAACCGATTAACCGAGTAATGCTGTCTAGATGTACAGATAATAATCACGCGTTATGAATTAACTGTTAACATGGATAAAACAGCAACGAACTAACAAGAAAACCGTAGACCCAAAGTTAGGGACATATTTATTTCTGTGTTCCTAATTATGGCCTGTTGTATTTATAACTATGTAAACATGTTGTTATTTATTAAAAAAAAATTACGAATACATATTAGTTTGCGACTGTAAATTTTTCAATTTGCTCATCTTAACACAAAAAAAAAAAACAAACAAAATCTGTGTCGAGTGATTTATAATGTTTTCATTATCGAATGGCAGAGGTATCATATGAGAAAACCATTTAAATGTTGCAAAGCAGTTTTATTTTAGTATTTTTGTGAAATTTTTTGTTGGGTTGATCGACTACAGCTTACGAAGCCTTTAATCAGATAATCAGACAAAAAAAACCGTACAAATACTGCATTTATTAATAAATCTATCAAATGGGACGATGTTGCATCCACAAATAGACCCAATTTGGTGCTTATAGACCGATATTACATCCATATCACTCGAAAGTTTCTGACCTTATAAAATGAGTTGTGTAACTTTTTGTGAAACATACTACTAAACGTCTTATTAAACTTATCTAAGCAAGTGTATAACGAGTTAAATATCGCTTTCAGCTCAAATACTTTATGAGTTATGATAAAAAATGTAATCGATCGTTGCATATTTGGCTGAGTCAAGGGACACATTCCCATATCCAAAATTTTGTTGCGTTACGTTGGTAATGCAGCAGATTGCCTGCTGGATATTGTCATGTTATTTACACAATGATTAAAAAGTACCAGTCGTAAAAATCGAACAACGGGGAAAACAACCCCCAAAACACTACTGCCGCAGGAAAACAAACGGGGGGGCGGTGACGAAGGGGGGGGGGGGGGGGCCGCTAAAGTAGTATTATTGGGGGGCAAGATTGTGGCGGCGCTCTCCCCCCGGGGGGGGGTTCCAAAGAAGATAAAGGTTCCCCCGCTCTTCACCACGTCAAAGGACATCGTGGACACTACGTTAAAGGACGGAGCTTTCAGCCATACAAATTCATCCGCCTGTAAAAGCTGTGCAGTATGGGCCCAAAGATTATATGCCCAACGGATGCTGACTAGGCGCTTACCTAGTCCTCACCTAGTCGCCAATCAACACGAGTTCTATGTAGGGGATTGCATGACAAATTTTACCCTCACAAATTTGACAGGTGCTGGTCCTGTTGTTTACGTTTCGGACTCTTGCTCTGAAAGTTGGTGTTTAGCTCGTTGTTAAAAGATTTATCTAGATTTCTTTGTAAAAATGGAACTGTTTTCAAGTAGTTCATCTGTAAAACTATCCTTAGCGATACAAAGATTGCCGGATGCAGTAAAGAAGCGAATAAAATGAATCAGAAGCAGAACTGAGGACTCCCGTATAGTTCGAATCTGTACTGTTTCGGCTAACACGGGAACTTTCTTAGGAAACCGCTGATGTAGTCGATGGTGACATAGGAGACATAAAGTTCCCCGATTTAACCGAAACAGAGTCCCCAGCAGTTTCCCTGGCATCTGTAAAATGATTTTTGAATCATTCAATACAAATTGTTTCAAATAGGTACAACTTTACCTCTTCAAACAGGTAAAAGGTAATTTGATCGGTTTGGGGACAAGCGATTCGATTTTCGTGAAACAAACGCGGAACTGCAAACTTTCGGTATAGGTTGTTTGGATCTTGATTTGGAAAAACGTAGTGATGGCACCCAATCTGAATTATGCGTATACGTGAGCCGTGCAGGATTTCCTGCAGTAATTGGACATATTATTTATTTCTGAATAAATATTTAATCGCACTTACCGCTTCGAAAATGAATGTTACAGATTTGTTTATTAAGTAGCGTAAAACTGTTCCCATATCCAAGAACTCTTTTTCGACTCGTCGATTCTTTCGCTGGCCAGCTGCTGCAAACATTTTCCTACTGTAGGAATACGGAACAATTTGATTCCGGGGCTTTTTATAGTCGATTTGAACTTCCACACACAGCATTTCCAAGGCATTGCAAATGACTTGAAAAATTCCCCTTCGGATGAAAAAAAATCTGCTTAGTCCAAAACGTAAGCAACAGGACCACCACCTGTGAAAATTGATGCGTGACGTCACAATGCAATGAAGTGTTGGCAGTGTAGATGGGGGTGACATTTTTTCATACGCCGCCACTGCTATGAAGAGCTGCCAACCGTTCGTCGGAAAGAAACAAAAACTCATTCATTCACGCGAAATAAACAAGTTCCTTTTAAACGTCCCGGTTTTATTTATTTTACCCCGCGAGAAAAGTCCCAAGGTGGTTCGGTTCTCCGTTCAGTTCCGTTGTGTCCGCTGATCGGGTTGTCTACTGCATATTTGTTGGGCGTTCCACCGGCATTTCCCACATTCTACACTCATGACGCACCAGGAAGCAAGCCGCTGAAGGTGATTCTTCGCGGCCTTCCAGAATTCACTCCGGAGGCAATAATCGCCGAGCAGCATGTAACGGCTTTGAAACCACTGAAGGTGTTCCCCATCAGACGCCAGCAACAGGGAACTTATCGGGACCAACCCTATCTGGTTCACCTTGAGAAGGGTTACGTCACGATGGCAAACCTGATGAAAACACAGGTCTCTTCAACATTACCGTCCAGTGGTACCAGTATCGGCAGCACGACGTGACGCAGTGTGGCAACTGCCTTGCTTTCGGCCATGGTACTCTAAGCTGCACCGAAACCACTGAAGTGCGCCAACTGTGATGCAAATCTCGAAAGCAGCAATCGAGCCTGCCTCAAACGTGCGGAGTTTTTGGTGATCCGCAAGCAGGCTTTGGGACCAAGCAAGTCCCGTATTGGTCAGCGCCGTCCACCACCTTCGATGAACAAGGAGCACTTCCCGAAGCTCCGGTACCAAGAGCCAAACTTGCCGTTGCTCTATTCAAACCACCGCCAGACCCTCCACCCGTCAGCCTCCATTCAGCAACGGTTCGTGGCAGCCGCCGGCTCCGCCTCCAGGCTGGTGCAATCCGGGTTGCAGTACCGCCACGCATCCACCCATCGATGGACAGCTCTGCGACTCGGACCAAATGATGGAGTTCGTCCAAGAGCTGTATCGTCAACTACGTTCCTGCCGCTCGAAGGAGGAGCAGCTCAAAGCCACCACATCCGTAACGATGCCGTTCATATTTAAATATGGACCGTAAACGCTTTCAACATCGTCCAGTATACACGCAGCTGCCGTTAATGAGCATGCGAATAGCATTCATTTATACAACTGACGAACTGTTTTGACCTATTTGAAAATCCTTCAAATACATGGAGGCCCCAGGTTTCAACAACATCCTTAACTTGAAGCTCAAGCAATTGAGCCTCCATCTCTACGTTCCCGTTGCTTCCCATCTAACTGCTGGGCCATCGGGTCCATCGCGTGTCCAGCGTGTCTAAAGACCCAGTTGGCGGATCAGATGCTTCTCGACACGCTGCTATCACGCATCGGAAGCAAGGTAACCGAAATCAAGGACCGGTGCAGACTGGTCCAAATCGTGGTCTATCGGATAACACGGAAGGATGAAACTGTGAAGAAGTACTCGGATTGCCTTTCCCTGGTGCAGGAAGAGGGACGCTCAACTCGCTGCAAGCAATTCGTTCGCTTTACTCCATCATCCTTCGCATGGAGTTATACCGTGGAGGCTGTCGTGACAGACAAATGACTGTCCTGTCTCGGCGGATAAAGCTGTGGCTTTTAAATGTACCAACTGCGGTGGCACTCACATCCCATTCCTCCTCTCAGAGTAACTGATGTGGTTCATATAACAGCCGTCTAAAATGCAAATTTCATTTGACATCATTTAATGGCTTCGTATATTGTGGGCATCGGTGATCTAGAGCACCTTTCAGCTTACGACTGCGCCTAGCGAGCTTTCGAAGACCCAAAAAATCACGCTGGACAAGCTGGGGAACACCAAGAACATGAAGGAGCGGGGATTTGACGTCATATTCAACATCGTCCTGAAGAATTTGGGACCAAAAGCGCGTAACCTGCTATTGAACGTGTTCAATCGATGCCTGGAGGTCAGGAAGATCCCAACAACCCAGAAACTGTCTAAAATAGTGCTGATACCGAATATCGAAGGAACCCTAGTAGCACACTTGTTGCCATTTGTTTAACGTAACATAAATATGACTTGCTAAGTCATAATCAAGTTACTACAACTAATTATGATCGAAGTGTGCTTCTTCGGAAAGGATCCGATCAACCAGTCAAGCTACCGTCCGATTAGTTTGCTCTCCTCGCTCAGCAAACTGATAAAGAAAATCAGCTATACCATACTCGTCAAACACAATGAGGCGACCGACATCCTACTGAGAGAGCCATTTGGATTCCGGTGAGGCGAAATGACGGTAGACCAACTGCAACCGGTCTCACGCCTGGACAACCTGGCGCTGCTTGTCTCGAAAACAACGGGGTAAAGTCAGCCTGATACTGACACAAAAATGCACAGTAACCTTACGGATGTTGGCGTATGGTTGCTCAGCTAGTTCTCTCGACGAAAATGTGAGGATTGAGAAGTCAACCAGACTGCTGACCCCGAGGATTTTTTGCAAAGCTACCCTGAAGCCTAACGGCTCCCAGTATTTTCGTCATCCAACACCGGAAGAGGCGAAGAAACTGATCAACCAAAATGCTTCCCAAAAGATCGAAAAAAAATCGCATAGTTTCAGTGAACTTCTCTGAAACTCAGAGAGCTTATCAGAAGTTCAGGCAACTTTCCTGAAATTCAGGGTATTTCCTAGATATTCAGGGAATTTTCCAAAAGTTCAAGGAGCTTCACATGAGTTCAGGATACTTCAAAAAAGTTAAGAGTTCTTCCCAGAAGTTCAGGATTCTTCTTAGAAAATCCGGAAACTTCCTAGAAGTTTTGCGATTCTCACTAATCTTAAGAGAATATCCCAGAAAATCAGGGAACACTTCAGAAAAACAGGGAATTTCCCATAAGTTCAGGAATTTTTTCTGAAATTCAGGGTATTTTCCAGAAATTAAGGGAATTTTCCATAAGTTCAGGGAGCTTCACATGAGTTCAGGAAACTTCAAAAAAGTTAAAGGTTCTTCCCAGAAGTTCAAGCAACTATTCAGAAATCCTGGGATGATCCCAGAAGCTGGATTTTCTGGGAACTTCCCTGATTTTCTGGGATGTTTCGAAAACATCAGGGAGAAACGCAAAACTTCTGGGAAGTTTTCTGAATTTCTAAGATGTATCCAGAACTTCAGATAAGTTCGCTGCGTTTCTGAAAAGTTCACTGAATTCATGCAATTCAGAAAACATAAAGCTTGCTTCAGATAGAATTGGAACAAAAACAATTGCCTGTATTTCAGTTATTTATTATTGAATTCAAGATCTTTTTTTTATACAAATGTAGCGTTTTCTTCATACTTTTAAGAAAAAATACGGATAAAATTATTCGTCACGGTTTCGAAGGAATTCTCGAATTTTTCCTGTAACACGGCTCATTAGGCGGCGCACACCTTCTTCGTCCATCGTTTTAGCTATCTTATTCCACCAGGTCTTCATCTGATTGATGTCTTTGAGAACCTTTCCCTTTGCCTTGAGTCTCCTCTTCATGATTGCCCAATATTTCTCAATAGGGCGGAACTGGGGGCAGTTGGGTGGGTTAAGGTTTTTCGGAACAACTTGGACCCCTTTCTCTGCATACCATTCTTGAACGACTTTGCTGTAATGACAGCTTGCCAAATCTGGCCAAAACATTACGGGATGGTCGTGGGATCGAATGAACGGCAAAATTCGTTTTTGGAGACACTCTTTTTGGTATAGTTGGTATAGTCATTGTCTTATTTGTAACGAAAACTTCCCTTTTTTTGCCACAGCTGCAAATGCCCTGCCAAATCATGAATTTTCGTGCAAATTTGTCGGCAAAAACAAATTTAAATTTGGCTGGAACATCCCCCCGAGCCGTTGCCAAGTAAAATTTTTGAAGTGGGATTTGCCCGAGGTCAGCCTTGACATAGGTTTCATCGTCCATCAGAAGACACTCGTCGAACTTGGTCAGCACCTGGTCGTATAGCTTCCGAGCACGGATTTTGGCCACACTATTCTGTTTTATGGTCCGATTTGGCTGTTTGCTAGCTCGATACGACTTGATTCCTTCCCGGAGTCGAGTTCTCCTCACGGTACTATGGGCAGCACCGAATTTTCTGGCCAAATCACGGTCCGACAGATTGGGATTACTCTTAATCGTCTTCCAAATCTTACCACGCAGTTTCCGGTCGACAGTTCCACTCCAACGATTGGCTTGAGGCTTCCGAATCGTCGTCAATGTTTCCTTATACCGTTTGACAACGCGACATACGGTATTTCTGGGCAATTTCAGCTGTTTAGCTAGCCTAGAGAAAATGGATTAAATAATGGAAATTTTTTGGTGGGGAAAGAAGCCTTATCTATTTTTTTTTTTTTAGGAATTCCTCAAAAGTTCATAGATTTAACCAAGATGTTCAAGGAACTTCCCAGAAGTTAAAGGTTCTGTCCCGAAGTTCAGGACAGAAATTCTGGATACTTCACAACAGTTCAGACCTCACAAAAGTTAAGGGTTCTTCCCAGAAATGTAAGGACATTATAACGGTTGTCCGATGGTTGCACAGAATAGCACGCGTATGCCCTTGACTGCTCCCTGGCAGTTCTCTCCGGTTTGCGATGTGGATTTTCCACGTGGCGAGCTTCCGGTGGGCAAAGCGACCCGGCGACCTTCGTTTGAAGGAAATCTTCAAACGATGAACATAGTTTATTAATTCACATCATTACCATACACAATTTATAATTTACCTGATTTATGCTACAATGTCTCGCGAGTGCGACTTAATTCTTTAAAAAATTGTACTATTTTTCAAAATACACCTAATCAAATTTTAATAACAATTAAACAGGCGTTTTTTTAATTTACGAGAATTTTAACTCACTTTTAATAACTAACTTCCACACACCTTGGCACTCAAAATTTCTTATCCGAACCACGTTTTTACTTTAGAGTTTTTACATGTCTTAACCCTTTCGCATGAAATGACTAAACCGGACTGAGACCGAGGCTAGCAATTTTCTATCTTAGTCACTTATGGCTTCTCTTTTAATTTTTCCCGCGAGGACGTGTTCGTTTGAACATTGTTGCGTCGTATTGCAGTGGACTGTAATTACTGTCGCCATCCCAGCCGCCACCACGTAGCGTAGCGAAGCGATAAGGACTCCCCAAGTGGAATCCAGACCAACCAACCAATAAGAAAATTCTTTCTGCCTTGGCTCTGAAAAGAGCCACCATTCAACTCTTTGACTGACTGGTGGAACGAGGGTCTTTCGGCTGGAGACAAACTAGTACACAACTTTAATTTCACTCCATTATTCTTCTTCTTCTTCTATTTTTACAAGAATGTATTTCTTCAGCGGATCTCGGCTTATTCGGATTTCTTTTCTGCTCTGCTTCTGTTCGCTTCGACGTCCGTCACAAAACTGTACCTCGCACCGGCAGGTAGGCGTTCTTTTATAGTGTTGTTGTTGTCGCTGTTCTCATTCTCGAAGTCGCGCTGCTTTCATTAGAGGCGTGGCAAATGCTGCGGATGTTTGCCTTTTCAGTTCGCTGCATTGTGGACTGAACAAACATACATGATTTTTTTTAGCTCTTGCACTGGTCGCTACCAAAGTGCTCGAGGGACTAGTCCCATTTTGTTTCAGTTGATTTGAATTCAAATTTGAGCTACTCCTTATTGATTGATCGTATACTATTTTTGTAACCCCATTACATCTTCCAAGAATTACAGAGTACTTCCCCAAAGATCGAGAACCATTTGCGCTTTTTGCTTTGCTATTGAGTATGATTCTGAGGCACATTTCCAACAAAAATCAACCCTCATTTGTTTCCAGGGAGATTTTGATACTCTATTGTAATAAGTTGTGCTACTTGGGTGAGATTCTATCATTATTATCAGTGAAAGCCATGCCTACTACGGGCTCCACAAGCAACTGCGGTCAAACAAACGTAAGAAGGATACAGGATGTACAAAACACTAATAAGACCAGTTGCTCTATACTGGCATGAGACGTGGACAATTCTTGAGAAGGACTTTTTGAGCGACGGATGTTACGAACCATCTTTCGCGGATTGCAGGGTGCGGAGCCATGAGGGGAATGCTAGATTTGGGGATAAAATTAGATAAAGGGAATGCTAGATTTGGCATAAATTAATGGGATCTTTCATGTAAACTTATGGCTGGGATCAGGTCTGTTGTATGGAAGATTTCAAAAAAAGTTGTATGCTCCATGAAAGATTGCATACAATTACGTTGTTCACGCTTGCATTGGCTTGAATTTTTTTTTTTTAATCTTTATTTTACGTCGGCCTATTTCCTCACATGGTGACAATCACCGACGCCAGGAAGACGACTCCACCACCTGGACCCTACCTAACGACTCATGAATATGAACCGGGACCAACGGCTTTACTTCCCTTCCGAAGGAAGACGTGACCAGATTTTTTTCGCCTCAGAAAAACCACCGACGTCGACTGGGATTGAACCCAGACCCTACTGGGGTGCCAAGTAGCAGTCACGCTTACCACTACACCACCGACGCCGGCTAGGCTTGAAATTAAACGAAGGGGAAATTTTACGTTTTCCGACAGCCGAAGAAGCAGTAAAGGTGGCTAGTGAGGCGAAGCGGTTACACGCGGAAGGCGGATTTTAGATCCGCAATTTAGGAGCAAGTAGGTGCAGCGTCGGCAGAGAAGGAGAAGTCCATCAAGGCGGATAAAGGGGAAAGCATCGAGTGTATCGTAGGAATGAAGTGGGTCCCGAATGATGATAAGCTCCATTTACGTTCGCCTGGCGTGACAATCTCAAACATGCTCTGGATGAGTCACACACACCAACGAAGCGAGAAGTGCTTCGCGTAGTCATGACCTTATTCGATCCTCTGGGGTTGATTAGCTTATTTTTGATTCATGGACGTACGTCGATGCAGGACATTTGGGCGTCGGGTGTAGATTGGGACGAACCAATCAGTAGTGCGTTGTGTGACCAGTGGAGGCGCTGGATATCGCTTCTTAGTGAACTTGATTCGGTTTGAGTTCCTCGATGTTATTTTTCCGGCGCCCGATACGAGACCTACTCGAAGCTGGAAGTCCACGTGTTCGTAGATGCTAGTTAGTAAGTCCGCATATGCTAGCATTGTGTACTTCCGAGTGGAAACCTCAAGGTCCCGAGACAGCATTAGTTGCGGGAAAGGCTAAAGTAGCTCCCCTCAAGATGATGTCCATACCACGTCTAGAGCTACAAGGTGCTGTGTTAGGCACACGATTGCTGAACAGCAAGATTACCACGCATAAACCCGGCGTGAATTGTGGACGGGCTCCTAAATAGTCTTGGCGTGGTTGAGGTTGAGGAATGTGGAACGGTATAGACAGACACGGAACAGACAAAATTATATTCTTCGAAGAAAAAAGCGCCAGAGGTAAGATCGAGTCCGCGAATAAATGGAAGCACTGTACCGTGCTAACGACACAAACAAATTCTATGAGAAGTTAATCAGCTCGCGCCAAGGCTACATACCACAAGCTGATATGTGCAGAGACCTGTATGGCAACCTTCTCACAGGAGAGTGTGAGGTGATTGAAAGGTGGAAGCACCTGAACAGTAATGTTACAGCGAACGAAAGTGGCACGGTAATAAATCAAGGAACACGCGCAGAAGATGACAGGACCCCGATCCCAACCCTTCAGGAAGTTGAGGAGGAAATTGGTCTGTTGAAAATCAACAAAGCTGCTGGTGTTGATCAACTCCCAATTGAGCTATTAAAATATGGTGCTGAAGCACTGACCAGAGCGCTGCACTGGGTAATTACCAAGATTTGGGAGGAGGAATGTTTACCGTAAGATTGGATGGAAGGAATAGTGTGTCCCATCTGTAAAAAGGGCGACAAGCTGGATTGCTGCAATTATCGTGCGATCACGCTATTGGGCGCCGCCTACAAGTTGCTCTCCCAAATGTTATGCCACCGCCTGTCACCAATTGCAAAGGAGTTCGTGGGACAATACCAAGCGGGATTCATGGGTGCCCGCGCTACTACGGGCCAGATTTTCGCGATTCGGCAAGTACTGCAGAAATGTCGCGAATACAACGTGCCCACACATCATCTTTTCATCGACTTCAAATCAGCGTATGATACAATCGATCGAGACCAGCTATGGCAAATCATGCACGAATATGGATTTCCGGAAAAACTGACGCGGTTGATCAAAGCAACGATGGATCGAGTGATGTGTGTCGTCCGAGTATCAGGGACGCTCTCGAGTCCCTTCGAATCTCGGAAAGCGTTACGGCAAGGTGATGGATTGTCGTATTTGTTGTTTTACATTGCATTGGAGGGCGTGATTCGAAGAGCTGGGATATACACGAGTGGCACGATCTTCAGGAAGTCTGTCCAACTATTTGGCTTCGCCGACGACGTTGATATCGTAGCACGTAACTTTGAGACTATGGCGAAAACGTACATCAGACTTAAGGCTGAAGCTGGTAGGATTGGGCTTGTGATTAATGCATGAAAAACAAAATACATGAAGGGAAGAGGCTCACGAGAAGACAATAATAGCCTCCTAGCACGAGTTCAGATCGACGGTGATGAAATCGAGATAGTAGACGAATTCGTGTATCTGGGCTCATTGGTGACCACCGATAACGACACCAGCAGAGAAATACAAAGGCGCATTATGGCTGGCAATCGTGCCTACTTTGGACTCCGAAGGACGCTAAGATCGAACAAAGTTAAACGAACCACAAAGTTGACCATCTACAAGACCATCTACGGCCACGAATCATGGACATTGCTAGTGAAGGACCAACGCGCCCTTGGAGTCTTTGAACGGAAGGTGCTGCGTACGATCTAGGGTGGAGTGCAGATGGAAGACGGAACGTGGAGGAGGCAAATGAACCACGAAATGCACCAGTTGCTGGGAGAACCTTCCATCGTACACATCGCAAAAATCGGTCGACTACGATGGGACGGGCATGTCGTAAGAATGTCGGACGACAGCCCTGTGAAAATGGTTCTCGAAAACGAACCGACATGTACAAGAAGAAGAGGCGCGCAACGAGCAAGGTGGATCTATCGAGTAGAAAGCGACCTGCGGACCCTCCGCAGACAGCGAGGCTGGCGAGGCACAGCCATGGACCGATTACAATGGAAACAACTTCTGTGTACAGCAAAGGCCACGCCGGCTTTAATCTGATTGGTATGGTAAGTGGTTGAGGTCGAACAGCCGGAAGTATCAGCAGTTCGTGGGATTTCGTGTGGCGGAGATTCTTTCTATAACGGATGTGCACGAATGGAGAAAAGTTGAAAGTGAGCAGAACGTGGATCAGGCGACAAAGTGAGGAGGAGGACCGAACATGAACCTGACCAATCCTTGGTTTCGAGGGCCAAAGTTCCTATCTCAACCGGAGAGCTTCTGGCCGCAGCAGCGCACTGTGCCGTATTCTACTGAAGAAGAAATTCGCCGACTTAACATGCACACGAAGACGCAGCCACTGATCGAGACAACCAGGTTCAGCGGCTGGGAAAAACTAGAGTGAACGGTGGCACTGGTTCATCGATTCATCGATAATTTGAAGCGAAGCCGTCAAGGTATGCAGTTAGAAGTTGGAGTACTAAGGCAGGAGGAGTTGGCCAAGGCCGAAAGGACATTAGTAAAGCAAGCGCAGCAGGAACCCATAAAAAGTCGCAATTGAATCTCGATACCGCTGGTATCGAGATCAAGCTTCATCTTTAAGCTATGGCCATTTTTAGATCAAAGTGGAGTAATGAGGATGCGAGGAAGGATCAACGCTGCTCCATACGTTGCACATGCAGCCAAACACCCTACAATTCTGCCACAGCGGTCGTGGGTCACCTTCCTTCTGGCAGACAAGTATCATCAGTACAATATTCCGACGATGCGAGCGCTAGTCACGAGGGTCAGGAAGGAATGTATATTTTGCCGCATACGCAGCTCAGTCCCAAAGCCACCGCAGATGGCTCCACTACCGAAGGTTCGGGTTACACCTTTTGTAAGACCGTTCACTTTCGTGGGCTTTGGCTACCTTGAACCAATTCTGGTTAAGGTTGGACGCAGCAATGCAAAGCGCTGGGTTGCGATCTTTACTTGCTTAAGCATCCGAGCCGTCCATATGGAGGTAGTAGACAGTATGTCTACTGAATCCTGCGTGCTACCAGTTGGACGTTTCGTATCAAGGAGCGGTTCCCCTACTGAATTCTTCAGTGATAACGGCACCAACTTCCACGGAGCCAACAACCAGCTGAAGAAGGAGATTCGGGAACGTGAGGAAAGATTAGCGTCTGTATTCACCAACGCCAACACCCGCTGGACGTTCAATCCACCCGGAGCCCCTGATATGGATGGGGTCTGGAAGCGAATGGTGCGATCGGTCAAGGCGGCGCTTGGAGTGATCTTGGAGGCATCCCGGAAACCAGATGATGAGACGCTGGATACGGTGATCATCGAGGCAGAAGCAATTATCAATACTAGGCCGTTAACACACATCCCTTTAGAATCGGCTGACCAGGAAGCGCTAACTCCAAACCACTTTTTTTCTGCAGAGTTCTTCTGGGATCAAGCAGCTACCAGTTCTGCTATGGATTACCGGAAGACGCTCAGAAGTAGCTGAAAGTTGGCGCAGCATTTGACCGATGGATTCTGGAAGCGATGGTTGAAGGAATATCTTCCGGTTATCTCAACACGGTCTAAATGGTTCGAGGACGTGAAGGATATCAAGAAAGGAGACTTAGTGTTCGTGGTGGATGAGAAAGTACGAAGTCAATGGATCAGAGGTCGAGTTGAGGAAACAGCAGTTGGTGCAGATGGTCGTATACGGCAAGCGTGGGTGCGTACGAGAGGAGGACTTGTTCGAAGGCCGGTGGTGAAGCTGGCTTTGCTCGACGTCTTAGAAAATGGTTGTTGATTACAAACTAAATAAAGCTACCTCATACAATCAATAGTGAGTAGAGGTACACTTATGTAGTAATTGATTGTCGTAAATCTGTTATTCTTGTTGCCTAACCTAAATTTAGAAAGCAAGGGAAGAATCTCGATGGTGAAATATATTACTGAAAATTTTAAGTAATCTAAGTTAATTTATATGAATTTGTTACTAAAAATAAAGTAAACTAACAGCTAAAGCTGATCCCAAAAAGTGTGGCGTATTGGCGAGTCTGCTACGGAAACAGTCCCAGGTATGTATTCAATGGTGTATTTAATTCTTCAAATTCAAGGCATCTGTTCCAACAAAAAATATTAAAAACCACGGTCTTAAAAATAAGGAAAATCGTGTCAGCTAATCCTTCGTGGGCAGAGCTTGCAAACCAACGAAACAAATCACAAAAATCGTTGTTCTAATTAAATAAGGGCTGGCTAATTGGCATCTCTATGCTTACTAATCATTTCTCTTCTGTTAAAGCGTTAGTGAATCAACAATCTTCTATCTCAAGCTCTGTTTTGTTTTTGATATTCACCGCTATTATATATATTGAAAAAAAAAGTTGTGGCATTTTTGACCCATAAAAGGTCCAAAACATAAATAAATATGATAACAAAAGGGGGGGGGGGGGGAGCAGGGGGGGAGGGAGGGTCTTAAAGGGGGGGGATAATATGTACATGTGTTGGAAGGTCGACAAAGATTTTCCATAAGGGCCTAACTGACAAACGTAAACAATGGCTTCTTCCGCAAATTTCTCGTGGCACAAAGGCTACCCATGTAAGCCTCCAATTCTATCGGATAGGTGAACTCTTTCTCTTCGAAATAACCGTGGTGAATTGATTAGGCGACTTTTCAATGACGAGAAATTCGCGGAAGAAGCCATTGTTTAAGTTTGTCAGTTAGGCCCTAATGAAAAATCTTTGTCGAAGTCTTCGATTTTAACGTTCTGGTTTCTGTTTGACTTGACGTTTTAGTTCTGAGTCACGTTCTAGAATAGAATGGGAAAATTTAAAGGTTGCTTCGATACTTCATCAATACGATTTTTTTCAAATGCGCTCCAGAGATAGCTACTTGGATTTCAAGGAATCATTCGACTAAGTAAACAAACATTCCCTAAAATAATGACTAAGCCATTCCAACGTTTGCAAGTTTCAACTTGCATGCAAAATTCTCCGTTTTACGTCTCTTATTGAACATATTCTCTGCAAGTCAAGACTCAAGTTTTAGACAACCAATGATCCACTCCCCCTCAATTTCATAACTAAAACAGACATCATCATGGCAACGTCATCATCTGTATTATCACACCCATCATGATCATCGTTGTCACTGACTCGATAACAACCTGTGAAATTGAATCGTACCGGCAGACAGATTCTATTTTTACATCCAATGGGGAACACACTCGATAATCCCTCTGTTTCAACCTGCATTGCACCGGAACCCTTGGGTAAGAACTATTTTTGAAAACACACACCGCGAAGTGACCAGCTCAATTGACACTCCATGGCGACGCATGGGTAGATTAGCGGATTTATTTTACGATCGTCCCCGACAATAACGCTGCTCGTCCGAACAGAGGCGTTGTGTTTGCCGGCGAGGCATCATCATTGTTTATATTATTATTGCCCAACAACCATCCTACCAACCAACGGTAGAAGCACCAGTAGTGCTCTGCATTATCAGTGAACCGGGCGTCGTCGGTCGTTATCACTTGACAGCTCCCAGCTGATACTCCTCCGATGCTGTGTCAGTTCGAAGTGATCGTTCCGGTGAGGTGCAAGTGCGCTTACGAAAAACCCAAATAACCGGAAGCGATGGGTTTCCTAGGAAAGATCTCCGTGATACTGGTTGCCATGGCAACCACGTGCTACGGCGGCGGCCAACTACGATTCCCGTACGGTGACACCAACTTCAGTCTCAACGTCTACA
Organism: Aedes koreicus; assembly: GCA_024533555.2. Taxonomy (NCBI): domain Eukaryota; kingdom Metazoa; phylum Arthropoda; class Insecta; order Diptera; family Culicidae; genus Aedes; species Aedes koreicus. The sequence goes on from JAHHFK020004432.1 coordinate 90,796, forward strand.
AGGTAGAATGGATGAATCACACGGCGAGTTTGTTTTGATTTGTGCTTTCCATTCAAGGCCGCCTTTAATCCGGAGCGCAACATCGTTGTTGCGCCGTTCGTGTTGCGCAACAGTATAGCGATGCTGTACTCGATTGCAACCGACACGACGCAGGAACGCTTGCGCGAGGTTTTTGGACTGCCAACCAACTTCACCGAGTTTTTGACCAACCAGAAGGAGCTCCACTACATGCTCGGAGGCGGTGGCGATGGGTTCAGGATGCGAAATCGAATAATTCTGAACGGCCTTCGTGAGGTGGACGTGCACATGAGGGACGTTATGAAGGAGGATCTGGACACTACGCTGGTATATTTCGATTTCTCCCAGCGGGAAGGAGTAGTGAGACGAGTGAATCATTTCCTCAACTTCAACACGAATCGGATCATCAACGGAATGGTAGGCTTGGAAGATATTCCGAAGCATTTGCAGGTGGTTCAGTTGTGTTCGGCATCGTTCAAGCCTCCGTTTGCGAGTGCTTTCGATACGAAGGATACAATGCCGAGGGATTTCCGAAGCGGAATGATTGAAAAGTTGTATACGACGATGACGATGTTCAAGAAAGGAGATTTTAAATTTTCTCGTATTCCGGAGCTGGAGATAGAGGTGCTGGAGTTGCCTTTCGTCAAGTCGAGTGACGCCGTTATGTGGCTAATGCTGCCGGATAGGGAGGCATCGTTGGAGACAATAATGAAAGCTCTCGAACCGGGTCACTTTGACGCGATTCAGGCGCATTTTCAAACCAAAAAAGCGGAGATTACCGTCCCACTGTTCCACATAGAATCGGAGTTCAACGCAACGGAATTCTTGCGGCAATCGATGGGACTGGAGGTGCTATTCAAGCAGCGTGATTTGAGAATCTTCGAAGACGTTGATTCCTCGTTGGATAGCGTAATTCACCGAGCTGGGATGCGGTTCTATGAAAAAACTGCTGATGCTGGCGGAGCGACCGTGGTGCGAAGTTTCAACAAGCGAAGTGCCAAACGGAGTTCCACGTACCAGTTCGTTGTGGCGCGATCGTATCTGTTTGTGATAGTGAAGAAAACGAATAAACAAATCCTGTTCATGGGGCATCTCTACAAGCCAGACGACCTGATGGAAGTTTGAGTAGGATGCGGTGATACCAAAGTGGATATTAATTAGAGTGCATTTTATTCCGAAATTCCTAAACAAGACAGCCGGCGGCCAAAGTGCCAGGGAAACTTGATTCCGTCTTCCCAGATTTGTTCGGGTAGCTTGACACAGCAATGACGGTGGTGGAACTGGTTTTACTGAGAGCGTATAGAACTTGCATCGCGACGGTCCAAGATCACGAAGATCGACCCCAAAAGCGAAGACACGGAGAAGAATAACAACAAAAGCGTTCAACTCGCTTGGAATGCAGTCCGGCGCCATCGAGTCTGTAGGACACCTGCACAACACTAAATCGAACGTAAGGCTGCGGCTCTCTGGGATGGGATTGGGGCTCTCGACTTCTCGCTCTTGTTGTTCGTTTGTGCTGGTTGGGCGGCTGCTTATTCACTGCGGGTTGTGCATTTTTCTTTCCTGTATTTAACTTCCCCATATAAGGAGAAGCGATCTCGGATCGCGGCTGGCTGGGAGCGAACTGAAATGCTTTATTTTATGTGCGTTCTTCACCCGCTTTGTGGCAGCTCGCAATGCTCGTTATTTGTTGCACAGTGGTCCGGTATGCGAATTTAGACGGGAAGATATGTGTTCAGCCTCAGTTTGAAATTCTAGAGCAAAGTAGTTCGTAAAAGGAAGATCCTTCTTTTGATATTAAGAAACATTAGGGTGGTCCTTATTTCCGCATAAATCAATGTTTCAACCTTTTAATTTTCTGAAATGAAGATAAACATTCTTCAGAAAAAAATGATTGAAATTTAAGACTACTTTGGACTTAAATTTTTGCTGCAGATTCTCAAGTGACCGAATTAATAGTAATGTAGATTCCCAAGTCACCTATGAAAATCAGTTATTTTGTTCTAACTTCTTCAATTCAAATTTCATAGAAAATGTTGGTTGAAAAAAAGGGGGGGGGTGTGGGGGAATTTTGAGGAATTTGTGGGAGTGTGAAAGTGGGAAAAAAGCAAACCATGTTTCTTTCGACTTGTAGAATACCATGTAGAATAAAGACATGTAGAAAACAACTTATAATGTGCTGAACTTGTCACTAGCAGTTGTCAAACAAAAGCTTTGATTGTTTTTTTTTCTAAAAAATTAGCCACTTTTAGATGTTGTTCACTCTGAGGCAGATAGAAAAAAATATTTCTGACCAGCATTTGAAAGGGCATTTACTAATTAACAAAATAGCTCGAAACTGGAAATATGTACTTTTTTTATTTAGAAAATCAACTTTCCAAACAGCTTATCTTTACTACACAATCAGTAGTAACTTATGAACAGTAAAAAGAATATCTACACCGTGTGCAATATATTCTCATACAAATTGAAACTACATTTGTTCTTTATTGGCAATTCAGATTTGATTAGGAGCTGGTCCATTTCGGACCTCGTAAGGTCTTCAATCACCCTCAAGATTTCCGGAACCCTCGCCATCGTGGTCTGGACCACTTTTTTTTTGGCGCATCTGATGATACGGGATTCGAGTTGTTGAGCTGCGGTGGCTTCTCATCCATTTTCGTACAAGGGCTGGGACAGTATGGCCCCATACGACTCGATTGGCCGTGCCTGGAACACGTTTGGGGGATTGTCTTCCCTACGAATGAACGGTATGTTATGGGTGATCAACCATTGCAGAGTGGCCTGGCATAATGGCATGAAGTTAGGTCCGGCCAGAACACAATATCTTCATCATTATGGTGCTTTTGTTTACACAAGCAATCATTTTTGGCAAACAGTTCTTCGTGGAGACTTCTGGAGGATCGCAACAAACCGTACTTTAAAACTGACGTGTCTTGTTCTTATTGCGTCGTTTTCACGAGAGTAAAATCAAACTGATTATCGACTGTGACTTGGTGGTCCTAAGATGATTTCTTTGGCTTTCAGTCTTTATGAATAATGAAAACAGATTAATTTATATTTTCCGACGTTTCGGCAAAATATAATATGCCGAAACTTCGGACAATAGAAATTCACCTGTTTTCATTATTCACAACAACTGAAATCCAAAGAAATCATCTTAGCACCATAAAATCAAACAATAACTCGTAATTCAACATAAACAAACAGTAAAATAATAAAATCTCCACATGCTTTGTGTAAGACGTATTGAATGTAACCGATTCCCTCGCAAGACGTGTGATGGTCGGTAGTTTTATACCCCCCCCCCCCCCCCCCCCAACCCCATTTTTTTTATTTTATTTTTGTGTTTGTGCCAAGGATGGTTCCAATCGTATCATAAATCATTCGTTGCACGCTCTTCTTTGATTCAATAGACGCACACAATGAGACATTCTGCTTCACCTCTCAAACCGAAAACTGATGGGCCGAGGTAAACATTGAATGAACATAGCATGAACTTCGTCGCCTGTCAGTTGTATGCGTGTTCATCACTGCTTGATTGTACAATTTTTTGATTCGTTCGTTGGCTTCTGTTGGTGATTCATTTTCGTTTCCTGATTCGATTGAGTGCTAGTGCTCGAAGCTTCCGATCGGATCACTTGGCGATTGTGTTGTACTGCGTTCAAAGCAAAAATGAATCGGAAGCTGAAAAACACTGTGTAGCCAGTAAATACAGCAGGAAAAGCAGAAAATATGTAGCAACTAAACGCCAAATGTTAATATAAAGTGACATGTGTTTCTTTAGGCCAGTATTTTCTGTTTGATGGCACACGTTACTTAGTTGGTAATGGTACGGCATTACGAACTCGGATGCAGTGGAGTCCGGTACAGAAGATTTTTCACATGTCACAAAACAAAAATGTATGCATTCTTGTTGAAATAGAAAATGAGCGAATGTTTGTTCAACGAACGAAAATCGACGATATGGATATTAAACCCTCTTTAATTGAAATCTTGATAACGTTTTTCTTGCATGTTATATGATATAAAATTCATAAGGTGTGCCTAACACGTTGTGTCAATAGTCCTGAAACACATTGTCACGACTTATCGGATAAATCGGAAAATTTTAAAAATATATCTTATTGAGTAGGCTGATTTTTCCCAGACGGGACCTACTTAACAAAACTTCCAACACTGTCATTCGAACTAAAATACAATGAATGATGCTGTTCAAATGAATGCTATCATCTCTCGTCCCCGAACATTATCATCTAGCGATCCTACTGGGTCGTATTTCCATAGCCACTCAATCAACGAAGAGTGAATCACAGGTTTGCAGCGCTGTTGTCCATGCGACTTGCGTGGTGGAATGAAGTAATCTACAAAACGTCTAATCTTGTTCACTCACTGAGTTCCTGCGTATGATGCCTTTACCAATACATTTATCGATGTGGTTGTTTCAAGCACGGATAACAAGAAATAATTTTCACCGATTTTTTTGGCAGTCACCAACACTGGTTTGTGCTACACCTCCGCAACCGGAGGAGCAGTTATATCAGCTTAGTTTTGTTTGTTAGTGCTACTATTCTGCCACCCGGACATAAATTTGTATTTTCGCTTTGTCGCAAGTAAATTAATGATTTTTAGCAGTTTTGAAGTCCGATATAGAGTCGTCTCATAGCGGGAGCTTTTGATTATTGGCAGAGTGAGGAGTGAAAAAAAAGCTTACGCTAACGTGTGAAAGGCTAGCACAGCATTTCAGATGCGGTTTAACAACGTTAATTTTTGCGCTTATTTTGTTGCGAGTGCCTGAAGTTAATTACGAATCATAACCAAAAAGTATCATGTTGGAGGCAACCATGGGTGAGATCCATCTTATTAAAAATATAGTACATTCATCTTATTTACAAATAATATTAAATACGTGGCAGGTTTTAGAAATTTACCCTTATCCAAATGATTTTAGTAATCCCTAGTAAAATTGCCAAAACCATTACGTTTATGTTTATTATGTTTTATAAGGTTTATGAGAACCTACACAGCTTGTTTACAACGATCTTAAAACTTTGTTTTCTGAAATTCCTGTTACTCCTATCAAAGGTTTTATTTCGATTTTATGAACTTGTAAAATGCTGTTTTGAAATGCCGGTGGGTGTTGGCCAAATTTTGGATTTTTCAGATTTAATCCTAAATAGGTTATAGAGTATTTTTCATACATCTAGTACCCTAACGTCCGTGCTCCATCACAATATTTTCTATTGTGATGTGTCCTACTCAATTGGTAAATTGAACTGAAGGTGAGTTTGAAAGAAGGGGAACTTGGAGTAGAGGAACGTACCCACTGGTTGAAACTAAATATTGTCCATCGTGCTTTTGCACATTTGTTTGAGGATTTGTTAAGCGACACAGGTTTCCAAATCCAGAGTTCGGATGCCGTGCCGCTTCGGTGCCCGGACTTTTTGTTCATGAATCTGTACATTTCTTAAATCACAGACTAGCATTCAGTTATAAGCTTGTAAATTTATCATAATAGCATATTAGCGATGAATCTGAGATGGGTTGATTCATCGATTTCTTTTACAATTTTTCCAAGTTGTGACATTCCGCTCACGTGCATGTTAGGCGGTGGGAATGTCTTTCGTTAGTAGAACAGCCGACTGAGTTCATCAGATATAGCTCGACTGGGCTTCAGCTAAATAAACAACTTAGTATTACAGTCATTTATTCAATGAAATGTTCTTACTATTCTCATTCAATGCTCATTTCAGCCAATAGTGTTCAACACATAGTTATCACCAAACATCGACAGCCCGCAACAATAACTCTTAGTATGTTTTCATAGAAATGGCTGAGCTCCTCAAACATCCGTGGGACAACAAGGATTTTACTTACATCTTTTTTCTTAATTTTATTTCTTTTCATGCAACACATAGTTTATTGCTACCAAATTTTGAAGACAATATCTAATATTTCTCAAAACTTTTAAAGTTAGGCATAGAGATGAATGAATGTACCGGAAATTAGACGGACAGATGCGGAGTTGGGTACAGGCGACTCGTGAAGTAGTAAGTGCTTTCTAGAACGTGGAGCTAGACAAATTATTCGTTCGCCATACTCGGCGGGCCACCCTATCACAAATAAACCACTGTCCCATTTTGTAAGGGACCCCAGCGGTATCCGGACTGTTTGTGAAGATATGGTATAGATCGGTCCAAGTTTGTACCCAAGCGTTGAGATGAATTACCTGATTTTCCTAATGAAATACCACTATCACACTCTGTGAGTGGCACCAATAGCATCCTTACTGTTGGTTTAAATCGGTTCAAATCGGAAATCGTTTCAATTTTTAAATATACCACTTGGCAGCTTATCGTCAACCAAAATGAACCCTGTAGCCACCCAATCCTGCTATCCAAAATCTCAGTGATTTCTCGTGGAAGTGCAGTGGATTCCAATAAAGCGAGTATCACGTCAACATATTCCTACCCATTCCCTACTTGACCTGCATTCGAGCGAGGCCAGCGCCGGTATTGCTTTAGATTGGGATCACCAGTTTTTACACATTGAAGATGTATGTTAGTCCCAAGCATCATCTGTTGGTTCCCTATGTAATAACAGCTGATCTGGCAACAACGGAGTAGCAACCTCGGGCGGTCAATCATGCTCATGCTTATGCTCATGCTTGTAAAATGCTTGTCTGCGCGTAGCGAGATGGATACGGATGAAGCCATTATACGTTGTCGGAAACGGGCGAGTACGATACGTTTACTCATCTATTGGAAGGTTTTGCTACCACTCTTACCACTGCCAGAGGATATCAACAAATTACCACCAAAACGTAATTAGTCAACATCGAGTACAGCGAGCGATCGGTTATCGGAGGCTGGACCTCCGTGCATAATTTGCGAATAAACGTCTAGTTTTAAGTTAACTGTGTAAATATAATGTGAAGTGTTTTCTTCCGCAAATAAAGTGTGTTTTCTGTAATGGTTTCGTGTTTGTGAGTTGAAGGTGACCTAAGAAGGACCTATTGTCGTCCCGAAAACCCCTGGTGTAAGGAAGTCCAACTACTACGGTCCAACGGGTACAAGAGAATCCTTCGACAAGGTCATCCAAGGACAACACCACTATCGAAGGTATCCCAACAAACAATGCTGTTTTGAAATGCTGTTTTAGGACTTATTCATATTACCTTATTATGGTCAGTGGAAAAAGCATTCTTAAACCATTTTCCCCCAGCAAATGCATTAAACGAAAAATTGGTTTTATAGTAGTCATTGCGAAGATCAATTAGCTTTTTTGCAAAACTGTGATTTTTTTTCAATCGCCATATTGAAATATAAGAAACAATTGAAATGTGCAAAAATAAATCCACCTTATTTTATATGTAATGGAAAATAATGCAGACCAATTTCAGCATTCTTTTAGGTAACCCTATTGAAGTCCATCAATTTTCAGGAAATTTATGATTAATTTATCGCATATATTTGTTTTAATGTTTGGTATTGTTGTTATAAGCTCGCATAATTTCCGAAGCGCATAAATTTTTGGCTCTTATTGTTCCGACATTCCACCATAAATATTATGCGCATATGATTTGGAGTATGATGCGCTGTAAAAAAAAATCATTTATTTTGGTTATCAAACAGAACTTTTTTCTTAGATATAATTTATTGCTAAATGAATCAGAAGAGCAGAGAATCGAACAAAGCAGAACCACAAAAACCAACTACGATATCACAGTGAAGTTTGACAGCTGTGGCCATTCGGCCATATTCGGGTTTCCATGGCAGCCAATAGGTTTTATGAAGATTCTCAAGTGGTCATAACATCCTTCACAAGAACATTTTGAAAATAAGTATAGTCTTTTAAAGGTTTTATCAAGTTGTTTCCACAACAGTGTATAGAGTCGGCCGCATTGTACAAATTTCGGCTTTAAAAAAGCATAGAGAAGGTGTCGGTAGACAAAACAGTTTCGAATGTAGTTTTATCAACAAATCCGGGAGTGCTATACGGCTGGAATAAAACTAAAATTGTAACTTGGGATGTTTGCATCCAGGGCTTATTGTATGTGAAAGATACCGCTGAATGGGCGTGACTTTCCAGACATTCTGAAACGGGTCAGAGAAACGAGAGCAAGCTCTAATGCTGCCATTTTTTGTTTTTTTCTATGCTTCGGTGGTTTTCCATTATGCTGAAGGTTTCAGAGCGTCACACATTGAGAAGTATAGTGCGCCATTAAAAAGTGAAGTAGTCTGCCATTTTATTTACTTGCTAGCTTTCAGATTTTTTTCAGGTGCTGAAAATTTCGGAGTGTTTTTATAATTGCGGTTTTTAAATTATTCAATCTTTTGCTACACACATGCTACACAAAATCATGTAAATTTAAGTCAACTTGGATGCACATAAAAGGAGCGGACCGTTAGCCCGAAATGTGCGTCTGTTCTTAGATTTACAAGACCATAAAAACTCGAAATATTAACTTACATGACATCACGTAAAACTAAGTTGAGGTACACAAAACGATGTTTTCCAAATACTGCTGCTGTTAATGCAAATATGAATGCTTCTTGATTCCAGTTTTTTCAAGGATCTAGTTCTAGTTGACGTCAGAAAAAATGAAGATCCTGCTCTTCAAGGTCATAGATTGTAGTGGTTAAAATTAGCTCTATCTTATCTTGTAGAGTTCATTTTGTTCCTAAATCTCCAAATGCTTCTGAACCGGGCTCGTGAATCACTGCAAAGTTTAATTTGAGAACATTCTTTCCTTTTCTCCAAAGTGTCCTTATTTCAAAACTGCAGTTTTCATTATCAAACATTACATTAATGAAGTTTTAATTATCTGAGTGTGAACATTACATTAACGAGAAACGGTTGATGTTGTTATAAAAAAAATGATAAAATTTGTTAATTTTTTACGAACTTAGATTTGAGGTTACCTTAGGATCTGTTGTAAATGTAGCACCCGAAACGTAACTTTGAGTGTGTCAGTATTTATTATTTTGGGTTTCAAATTAGGGTTTAACAACACATCAAATGGAACACACAATTGAGTCATGTTTATCTTTGAGTCTCAAAGTATTTACATGCAACAAAAATTACATCACTCGTAATATTCATTATTTTTAAGAGTGATAGTAGTCTAATTCTAGAGTGTGTTTAAAAAAATATTCACCATTTAACATTTAAGAAAAATTACAACATATCGTCAGCATTATATTCATCAAGTACGAATATGAGCTCCACAGCTTTGAAAATTACAGTCGATGTAAATGCGTTCAACTGATAATATGCTCTAGGATTCATTCGATTTGACAGAACCAGTGAGCCAAGATTATCGAGGTACATTGACTTTACTCTTTAGCTGTCAAATTGTTACCGGGTTGGTTTCGGCACTTCCCCGGGATTTCCTGCAGCTGCTTCTACGTGTACTTCGGTCTGGATGCTCGCTTGTAATCACGCCCTCCGCCTTCAAGATTCTGACCACCGTGCTTTGCAACGTGTCGAAGTTATTGGTCAGCTTCCTGGTTTTGGGCCTATCTTGTTCAGGGACTATTCATAAACCACGTAGACTTCTCTGGGGGGAGGTGGGGTTTTTACCAAAGTCTACGCTCCATACAAAATTTCAAAAACTTGTACGGAGAAAAGTCTACGAGGAGGGAGGGTGAGTCTGAGATTTTCAAAAATGAGTCTACGTGGTTTATGAACAGGCCCTCATGGCGGCAGCTATCAAACTCAATCGTCCACTTGGCGGCAGCTTATTTCGCTCCGCCAGCCGGTTTTTTTTTTTTTTTTTGTTATTTTTTTACTGGCCATTTGCCCTCGACCGAGAGATCATGATATCGTGGATTTCTTGTGGCCCTCCGTCAAAACCTCCAATTTCAGATGCTATGCAAGCATCCGAAAGACGCGCTCCTCGGAGAAAACTCTGTTTCGCGACCATCACGATTATCAAATTACCTCAATTTTGAGTCGTTTTTTAGTCACTTTCACCAAAAGTGGAGTCACTCAAGTTTGAGTAAATGTTATTGTCAAAATTGAGTCGCATGGTGCGGGCGTGTTCATCGTAAGCACACTGAGCACGAACAGCCACACAATCTGGAATCAAGGTGACGCAAAAGTGAGGTGCAACATTGTAGATAGCGCTCGATAAAAATTGGTTTGGAGCTGCCTAAGCTAAGATGATAAAAAAAGACTAGAAATCCGTACTTAATGATACAGACATATTCCATATGTTTGTATCTTAAGACTAGTACTGTGCATCAGTATAGGACAAGTAATGGTCATGCCCCATCATGGTAAATCCGACTGCGTCCCACATATGAATCAGAAAACCCGTAGGATTCCATCATTCGAGGGTATATTGGGTGTTGAAATCATTCAAGAAGATCCAGACGAACCAGTGGCGGTCAGGTAGCGGAAGAAAACCAAAGACAGCTAAAGGCAAGGAAGGTGTTAAATCTGTTCAAGCGTCGACCAAACTTTTTGATCCGCGGTTCCATCTGGTTTGTCGAAAACACAATGAAATGTGTTGGCCTCATTTCCACAAGGTCAAGAAGGCAGCAATCCTACCACCAATACGCGCGGCCAGTGTAAGACTGGTACAGAGATAACAATGTTGTTTTCATATTAAAAGATTTCAATACACCGAACTCGCCGGAACTTCGTCTGATTGAGCCATCATCAAGGCCAAACATCATAAAACATCTGCAGTATTCGAGAATGAGCTTGCTTTGACGAAACGATGGGTAAAAGCATCAAAAGAAGTCGGCCTCACTATTACCCAAAGCGTTATGTGTGGTGTCAAGGGTAAATTGCTGGCATCTGATCAAGGAAAGGAGATCTACAGGGCGATACGGTCAAAATTTGGTCAATATCAACTTGACGTATTTCTTTCAATTTTGCATTTAAAAAACCTGAACACCCCTCATTTTGAAGGTGTGTGTGTGTAGAATGTTGCTCCTATTTTGATTTTGGAATTCACTTTTCAGTTGTCAAAATGCCGTCCAAGCAAGAAGAGCAGCGAAAATCCGAGCTACTCGCACGCAAAATTGGCAAAATCGCTAAAAGTTGCCAAATCAACCGTTACAAATGTAATTAAAGTGTTTGGGGAACGTTTGTCGACAGCCAGGAAGTCTGGATCGGGGGGAAATCGAAAACCGGAAGCCGCTGAGACGACAAAGAGAGTTGCCGGTAGTTTCAAGCGAAACCCTAACCTATCTCTCCGAGATGCCGCAAATAAGCTGGGTGTATCGTCTACAACCGTGCATCGAGCCAAAAAACGAGCCGGACTATCGACTTACAAGAAGGTAGTGACTCCAAATCGCGATGATAAACAAAATACGACGGCCAAAGCGCGATCCCGAAGGCTGTACACGACGATGCTGACGAAGTTTGACTGCGTGGTAATGGACGACGAAACCTACGTCAAAGCCGACTACAAGCAGCTTCCGGGACAGGAGTTTTATACGGCAAAAGGAAGGGGAAAGGTAGCAGATATTTTCAAGCACACGAAACTGTCAAAGTTCGCAAAGAAATATCTGGTTTGGCAAGCCATCTGTACCTGTGGCTTGAAAAGCAGCATTTTCATAGCTTCCGGGACTGTCAACCAAGAAATTTACGTGAAAGAGTGTTTGAATAAACGTCTGCTGCCTTTCCTGAAGAAACACGGTTGTTCCGTACTGTTTTGGCCGGATTTGGCATCTTGCCATTACGGTAAAAAGGCCACGGAGTGGTACGCCGCCAACAACGTGCAGGTGGTTCGCAAGGACAAGAACCCTCCCAACACGCCAGAGCTCCGCCCAATTGAGAAATACTGGGCTATTGTCAAGCGGAACCTAAAGAAGACCAAAAAAACTGCTAAGGACGAGCAGCAGTTCAAGGCAAACTGGCTTTCTGCGGCGAAGAAGGTGGACAAGGTGGCTGTACAAAATCTGATGGCAGGGGTCAAGCGTAAGGCCCGGCAATTCGGATTTGGAAAAGTGGAAGCCTAACTGAATATTTTTCCTGAATTTTATACTAATTGAACTTGAAAAAGAAATTTAATTTGATTTTTTAAATAAACGATTTCACCGATTAACACGCGTTTTCCCTTGACCAAATTTTGACCGTATCACCCTTTAATAAACCAATGGAATAAAAACCAGACCATAATTGCAGTTTATTCCCTAAAAGTTTGAAAAAATCCAACCAAAAATGAATTATTGGCGACCATTTGTGTGTGTCTCAATTTTTTCCAGTGCAGTCTTTATATATATTTATTTGAAGAGTACCACATTATCCGTATTATGAACGATACGGACCATGGAAGACTAAAAATAGCATAAAGAGTATGCACTTTCATTGCTTAAGATCAGCGACCTAGCGTGCTGAATTTATATGCAATTTTCTGGCAAACAGACAATTTACTCTCGACTAAATGCCTCAGACAATCTAGACTGTGCTGTGTTCAAGAATACAGAATGCTAATTCAGGTCAAATCAATAAAATTTCAGTTAAATAAAAACTCTCAAGTTGTAACATTGAATTGGTCTTCCTAAAAATGACATTACGCATTATTCGCGTTAGGAATCTATATAACTTTCCGGTTTTCTCAAGCAAAGAAAACAAATGTATTTTGTGAAAAACTGGTTCCATTTTGATCACTTTAAATTGGCCTATCAATCAAAAGTGTCGCAATAATCATCTCCTCACTCTTTACTAGTTTGTTCAAATTTTCTGTGCTCTTCCTCGAGGATCTCGGTGGCCAGTTATTTCATCATAGCAGCCAGTTAGGACGAGAATTTGCAATCCCTTATACGCCCGGTTTTGCTGTGGTAAACAAGGCATATTTTTTCGACCATCAGCTGAGTCCACAAGACAAAATGACGGATGTCAATAATAAAATCAGATACCAGCATCAAAAGGAAATTATTTGGCAGCCGGAGGGTGTGGCTACCAAATTTTTAAATATATGAAACGCAAACAAGAAGAAGACAATCTTGAACCATTTGCTACCGGTTTTGATAGAGAAAACTAAATTTTCAACCTGTTCTTATTCAGATTTGTATGGGAGTAAACGCTACTTGTAAACTACTTGTACTAAAAGCACCTTATTTAAATTTCATAGCAAAGATTCTGTAAGTTTTTTTATTGAATAGTGTAAGAAATAAGTCACACTGTTTAGTCAACCGACAATTTCTTCTGAACAACACGGTTTTATGCCCAAGCGCTCGACGGCAACCAACCTCACCGTATTTACATCGTTCGTCATCCGCGAAATGGAACGCGGTCCTCAAGTAGACGCCATATACACAGATCTCTCTGCGGCCTTCGATAAAATGAACCATCAGATTGCAATTTCCAAATACGAGTAAATGGGGCTTCACGATCAATTGTTGAACTGGCTCCGCTCATACCTGACTGGTAGAACTATGTATGTGAAGATTTCAGATTATGCGGACGACCTAAAGCTGTACTATGTCATAAAATGTCCAGAAGACGCCGATTTTCTTCAGTAAAAGTTAGATCTTTGGGGGCCACCCCGGCGTACTGGTTAACATCCATTCCACTCACGCCAAAGTCACGAGTTCAAATCTCACCCCCAGACAAGTTATGAAAAACACCTGAAGAGATGTTTCAGTAATTAAGATATTAAGGATATTAACCAGCCTGAGGCTGAAAATCTCAATAATACAGAGATAATAAGGAAAAAAGTAGTTCTATGCTAAAAAAATAAGCCCTTCGCAAAAAGGTTTACAAACTCTTTTTAAAATAACCTATTTATAACTTTCAAATATAATATAGGATAGCTAAAGTTCTCTCAATTTCCATTGAGAATTTTTGTTTTCATCTACCCTAATCAAAGAGATTAACATAAAAAAAAAGATAATTATTGCTTGATATTATATCCAAGAAGTTTGGAAACAATTATGAGCAAATTTATAAACCAATTCGACAAAGTTTCATGTCACGAGTCCTACTCGCAAAAAAATTCGAAGTGCCAGATTTAGTAACAAAAAAAAAATATTTAGATGATACCAGATCTCGACGTTTCGTGCATTTTAAAGTAATTTGGCATCAAGAATTTTTTTCGATTTCCAAAATGTTATGCACTAGGACATTTTTCAGATTCCAAAAGTTCAAACTTTGAACGCTTTGCGCCAGACCTTAGCATGTCCGATGGAGCCCAAAGTTTGTATTGGGTCTTTTTTCGAGCCAATTAATGTACAAAATTATGGTTTGTTTGTAAAATTCGATGGTTACTTTTTTCCCGCACATTTATTGCCATTCTACTACAGGCACACCTTGATGTAGAACAATTTTACTTTTTTGACATGAATTGTCCATTTTTGGTTAATCATACAAATCGATGTAGCCAAAATGTTGGAAACGGTTTCAGCTAACCACTGGTGTTACAATATCTCGTGATTGAGTTATAGTTTGCGAGTAATCGATGAAAAACCTCAAACAATAAAGTTGTTTTATGTATTATGAACAACTTTGCCCTAAAATTTCAAAATTACACTGAAAATGTTCCTGCCCGTTTAAATTCACATTCTGGACCTGTGTGCAGTGCTATTAAGAACATAACACCAAAGACAGCCAGTGCACAATTTTTACCATTTTGGACGATCCCTCTTACCACTGTCCCACCGAGGTCCCGTCTCACTTTATTACCGCATCGAACGCGCGGGTTAATGATTCTGGTTGTTCACAATCACCATCGGAGAAAGAGGTGTACCCATCAACCGACCAACCAACGAACCAACCAACCAGTCAGTCAGTACCTAAATCTACCTACTTGTTGGATGTTGGCGGCAGAGACCAGCTAAAAACGATCCTACGATGATGATAGCAGCGCGTCGCGGAGTGTTTCACCTTCTTCTGCTGACTCTTGGTCTTTCGGAAATCACAGCAGGGTTGGCCCTTCTCGGTACCCATAAGAGGAACGAACCGGACCATTAAAGTTTGACCTTTTGCGGTCTCTGTCTGACTCGCGTTGAATGAGGTGGAGGGGTACTTATCCAGAAGGAGTTGGTGGCGGCTGCTGGTGATGGAGGGCGGCAGTGCGATTCTCGGAAATTGCTCTTCGGTTTGTAGTGCTGCTGCTGCACGTGTTCGCCAGAGGATTGTGAAGGAAAGCTCTGTGGGAATGATAATTTGCTTTTGACTTTATGTTTTGTGCTTTCACGGTTCTAGGTTATGTTTTGTCGTAGTGGTATTTTGACTACCACTTCGATTTTTTCAAATCGTTGCAGGAAAAAATAATCGTTAAGTCTAATGATTTCGCAAGTTCGTAACGCTTCGCACCCATTGAAGGGTTTTTGGGTATTGTAGTTTTCTCAGAAGATTTCCTAAAATCAAGTTTTTAACGCATTTATCTTAAGTTCTTTGAAAAGCAGGGGGCATATTAGTGGAAGATTAGTTTCAAGTAAAGTTACGCAAAAATGTTAGAAAACTTACCAAATGCTCGTAGGACACCTGCAGAGAGAATCTGAATTTTTTTATAGAAATTTTAAATGGACAGGGATGAAGTTTCGAAGAACATTAGGGAAACTAAGGAAAAGCTATATGTTAATTAGACCTATTCCGCGAGTCGAATAAGTCGAAACGGATTTCTCTCACTTCACGAGGTGACAATTGTCGGATCGAAAGAGGTGACTTTCCATTTGATTTGCACGCACTCTTAAAAATCATGAATCTTAAACGTGACGTAAATCCTACCCGTAAACATTCAAGACATAATTCTAAATAGGACTCCATTTTATTTCAATTTTTATGAGTTCAAAGCAAATGATTATGAACATTCAGTAATGCGTAACATAACATTGAAAGTCTTTTTACATATCCTTATTCAAAATCTACTATTGAATTTATTATTTGGCTTAGGTAAAATTTAGTATTTTGACTCCTCCCTTAGCTCAGTCGGTAAAGACGCAGCTACAAAGCAACAACAGACGGGAAAAAATACGTTCTTCAAAATTAGAAAACAGGTCATGATTTCATGAATATGTTGTGTTTTCGTGTTATAAATATACACCATGAACAATATTCATGATATCATGAACTATTTGTCCGCCGGAATGAAATTATGAATCAATCGGGTTAAAACCATGAGCGGAATTCCTGATACTGAAAACTTTATTCATGAATCTGTCAAATCTACTTTATCGACTCTGAATATAAACAAAAAAAAATAAATAAATATACAGTCAGGATTCGAACCTAGTTTTGATTTAAAGAGCTATGATAGTACATGGTGGTTTTACTAACTACGCAATTGTTATCTATATTATAAAAATGAGTTGGGGTTTCCTTTGTCACGATTTAACTCGCGAGCGGAAGGACCAATCGGCGTGAAATTTTGTATGCAGAGATTTTAAGGGCCTGAGAATAATCTTATGATGGTTTGAGACCACTCCCTTTGCTGGAAAGGGGGGCTCCCATACAAATGAAACACAAATTTCTACACAACTCGAGAACTAATCAAGCAAAAGAAACCCAAATTTAGCATGTGTGAGTTTTTGAAAGCAAAAAAAGTTTTTATGGCAGCTTGAGACCCCTCCCTTCTCTAAAAAGGGAGGCTCCCATACAAATGAAACACATATTTCTGCATAACTCGAGAACTGATCAAGCAAAGAAACCCAAATTTAACATGTGGAAGTTTTTGGAGGCAAAGAAATGTTTCCATGGCAGTTTGAGACCCCTCCCTTCTCTATAAAGGGAGGCTCCCATACAAATGAAACACATATTTCTGTATAGCTCGAGAACTGATCAAGCAAAGAAACCCAAATTTAGCATGCGGAAGTTTTTGGAGGCAAGAAATGTTTTTATGGTAGTTTGAGACCCCTCTCCTCTCTATAAAGGGAGGCTCCCATACAAATGAAACACATATTTCTGTATAGCTCGAGAACTGATCAAGTTAATGGAACCAAATTTGGCAGGTAGAGGTTTTTGAAGGCAAGAAATGTTTCTAAAGTAACTCAAGACCCCTCCGCCCTCTGTAGGAGGGGGGCTCTCATGCTAATGAAACACAAATTTGTGCATAACTCGAGAACCAATCAAGCATATGGAACCAAATTTGGCATGTGGAGGTTTTGGAGGAGAGAAATGTTTCCATGGAAGTTTGAGACTCCTACGCCATTAGGATGGGGGAGGGAGGGGGGTGGGGGTTACATACAAATACAACACAAATTTCTGCATAACTCGAGAACTAATCAAGCAAATGGAACCACATTTGGCAGGTGGAGGTATTTGGAGGCAAGAAATGTTTCTATAGCAGTTCAATACCCCTCCCCATTTTGAAGGGGAGGGGGGCTCCCCCTAAAAATAAAAAGCAAATTTCTGCATGACTCGAGAACTAATCAAGTAAATGAAACCACTTTTAGCATATGGAGGTTTTTGGAGGCTAGATTTCTATATACATAAAAATGAATTTCTGTCTGTCAGACCCTTATAGACACGGAAAGTTCTGAACCGACCAACGTGAAAATTTATATGAAGGGGTTTTTGGGGCTGGGGAAGGTTCTTATGATTGTTTGAGACCCCTTCTCTCTCAGGAAGGGGCGCTCTCATACAAATGAGACACAAATTTCATCATAACCCGAGACCTAATCAAGCAAATCGAATCAAATTTAGCGTGTGGGGGGTTTTGAAGGCAAGAATGTTTCTATGGTAGTTCAAGACCCCTCCCTTTCTGAGGGGGGGGGGGGGCTTCAAACAAATGAAACTCACATTTTTATTATTATCGATGAGCCCAGTGTGATGGTTCGAGAACTAATTAAGCAAATGGAACCAAATTTGGCATGTGGAGGGTTTTGAAGTCAATGATTGTATGGTGGTTTGAGAAACCACCCCCCTCTGGAAGGGAGGGCTCCCATCCAAATGAAACACAAATTTCAACCAAAAATGAGGATTATCCAGGTCACTTAAACACAAACCGTGTATTTCTCGGGTAAGAAGCATGTTTTGATAGAAGTTTGAACCCCTGCTTATTCAAGAAGAAAAAAACTCCTTTCGAAAAAAAAAACCATAAACGTGACAGTTATATTAAATTTTCCTTCATTTAGTTGCAAGCGTAGCAGCGCACGCACCGGGTTCAGCTAGTTCTTGAATAGATTCTTGATTAATAAGGTTCATTACACAACTTTAGATTAGAGGCAAAACATGGCTTCCTAAGTTCATGACTCGCATCTTTCTTTTCAATCATGAAACTATGAATAATGTGATGTGATGTGATGTGATAAGAACCCACCACCAGTGCAAGGATTACCTATGTCTGCAGGACTATCTTCAGCAGGTTGCCCCGAAAATAAAGCCTACGTGATGGCTTGGTACAGCAGGGCCAGTCGATCTCAACGAGGACCTTCGGAAGACTACAGCCCCCCCCCCCCCCCCAATCCCAGTTATAGAGTTGTTTTAGGAACAGTAGAAATTTTTGCATAAATGATGGTATAAAAAAAATGATACGATACAAAATGTAGGAAATTTCACGGCCTTAATGAAGCTTAGACTCAATTCATAAATTTATTAAAGTTTTCATTGGTACTAGTGAATGTACTGAGCTATTGCAAATTTCTACTGTTCCTAGTAAAATAGTTGTTTAAAATTTAATTAACTTACCATAAAAGCATACCAGTCTCTATGTTTTATCATGGCAGCAAGCCGTGCTTGGAAACTGACGTGTTTTGTTTTTGCTGCGTCCTTTTCGCGAAAAATAAAATCATAAATATATTCGTAATTCAACCTAAACGAACAGTGAAATCATAAGATCTCCACGTGTTTTGCGTAATATTTAGTGCATATAATCGGTTCCCTCCCGAAATTTGTGATGGTCGACAGTTTAATATCAGCTTAACTGTGTTTGTTGGTGCTGTTAGTATCGTGCCACGCGGTCATAAATGATTAAATTAGAGTATTTTTCCGCATGTCGCGAGTGAATTGATAATTATAAGCAGTTTAGCCATTTGCTGGTAAAAAGCAAAGAACGAAGCTAACGCGTATGTGCCCGTGAGTGGCTGGCATAGAATCTCAGCTGCACTCACCACGTGGTGTATAGATGGAGAGCTGTGAAGTTTATTTCTTTCGTTGCACAATGAATGTGGTTTTGCAAGCTCAATTTCTCCTCGGAAGTGTTTTTTTTTTTTTTACCTTTTTTTACCTCATAAAATTCAGTAAGTAGATCCACTCTTTAACGAAAATTGAGCAACATTTCCGTGAGAGAAAAAGAGATAGTACACAATTGTAATAAAAAATTGAGTAAAATCAAACGGGCGTGTAGTTGAAATTCAGAAGTGCAATTTCAAAGTAAATGTTATGCTAAAATGCTAAAAAACAAATTGAGCTTTTCATCCATGTCATGTTGTCCCAGGCTTTCGTGATAAATGGTTTTGGAACGCAAAGATGATTCCAAAGCGTGCTGAAATTAATAATTGATATGAGAATGGAACCCCTCACTTCGCTTTTGTCAAATTGACAACATTGCCCAGGCTACGCCAACCAGCGTCTCCATGTTTCAGCTGGCAGTCTTTTGTGATCATATGACTCGTGGAGGCATGAGGTTGGAACTTGGGAGGACCAGAGGTCGGTCGCACCCTCCTTCGAAGTTGTCAACTCGCCATTTGAAGCTCTGAAACTATGAATAATAGTCATGAATTCATAAAATAATTCATGAAAACAGGAACGGATTTGTTTCCGTGCATGCTGGAGGTGGCTTGGTTCGAAGGAAAATGCCTCGACTCCCTGGGCATAGCGTATGATTGTACTTGCCCCACAATCATACTAATGCAAAAATGGTACTTGGCATCGAAAGCTCTCAATTAATAACTAAGTAGAGAGCAATTAATAAGCAAATTGTGAAAGCAATAAGCTTGAAATGCTGAGATAAAGAAGGAGGTAGAATTTAAGACGATAGTGAAAAAAGACAAAAGTCTGAATTTTGTGTTCCAAAAGAAATAGGCTTACAAAATCTTTTTTTCTTTCTCATAACTATAACGATTTTCAGCCTCAGGTTGGTTCCTCTCCCATAGTAAACTAAATGTAACTTTAACACATTTTGAGTATTTTTTGTGACTTGTCGGGTGAGAGTAAAAATCATGATTTTGGCGGGAGAGGTTAAGATGTGAACTACTAAGCCGGGGTCGCCCCTAGTTTACATAATCGTTGGGTTCTGCTCTAGCGTCATCAGAACCTTTAGTCTAGTTTTTAACACAGCCAATTTGACCCGTCGCAATATCAACAAAGGTAACGAAAAATTGTGAATTTTTTCGGAAGGGTAGTAAAGCCGTTGGTCCCGGCTCATGTGTTGATGAGTGGTGTGTGTGTGTGTGTGTGTGTGTGTGTGTGTGTGTGTGTGTGTGTGTGTGTGTGTGTGTGTGTGTGTGTGTGTGTGTGTGTGTGTGTGTGTGTGTGTGTGTGTGTGTGTGTGTGTGTGTTATGATCTACCTCATCAACAACCAGAATATTGGCTCTGCCCTTTGCAAGTTGGACTTGGATTTTATGGAATGGACCTCCCTGAATCCATTCGTGAACACAGATTTTTCGCAACACGTAAGATTGATGAAATAAACCGGGATTTCATTCACAAAATTACGAATTTTCATGAAAATCAAGATTTCCTATTTTGAAAACATGAATTTTCGCTCCACCCTTTGAATGTTGGGCTTGGATTTTATGAAATGGACCTCCCTGAATTCATTCGTGAACACGGATTTTTCGTAACGCGTAAGGTTGATGTAAAAACCGGGTTTACACAGTTTTCAACGAACTTGAATCCATATCGATAATAAAAATTGTCGATTGTCTAAAGGGCGAACACAAAATAGGGCATAACTTTTTTACCATTGGGTAAAAATCAACCAAATTTTGCACACTTTCTCATTGATGTGTATTGTTTACATGCTGTCAAACTCGAAGTCGTGTTTTTCGATTCAACGAAAATGGAGGTGAACCAACGCGAGTCGAGAGAACAAATTCTTTCCAAACACCTGGAATTTCCTGACCTATCGCACCGGCAGTTGGGAAAAATGTTGAACATTCACCATTCAACCGTCTCCAGAGTGTTGAAGCGGTTCCAGGAGCGGTTGACGTTGGACCACGGCAAAGGAGCTGGAAGAAAACCGGGACCGGAGAACAAAAAGACGGAGGGAAAGGTGAAGCGGATGATTAAAGCAAATCCCAACGTCTCAAGCCGTGATTTGGCTAAAAAGATCGGCATGTCGCAGAGCTACGTCCAGAATGCAAAGAAGAGAGCTGGACTACATACATACAAGGTACAGAACTTCCCAAACCACGATGAGCGGCAACAATCGACGGCTAAAACTCGGGCACGGAAGCTCTACGAGAAGATGCTGACAAAATATGGCTGCTGTGTGATGGACGACGAAACGTATATAAAAGCCGATTTTAAGCAAATTCCGGGGTTGGAGTTTTTCGCCGGCAAGACCAAGTTCTATGTGGACGACAAATATAAGAAGAAGAAAATGTCGAAGTTCGCCTCCACATATCTCATTTGGCAGGCCATCTGCTTTTGCGGACTGAGGAGTGAGCCTTTCGTGACAAAGGGCACAGTAAATGGCGAGATCTACAAATCTGAGTGCGTCGAGAAGCGCCTTTTGCCGTTCTTGCAGCAGCACGACGAAGCTCCACTATTTTGGCCCAATTTTGGCATCATGCCACTATTCTAAAAGTGTCCTGGAGTGGTATGAGGCCAATTCTGTCCATTTTCCAAAGCACATGAATCCGCCAAACTGTCCGGAGCTGCGCCCGGTGGAGCAGTACTGGGCAATGATGAAGCGGGAACTTCGGAAGAGCAAGAAGACAGTCAAAGACGAGAAGGACATGTTAAGAAAATGGAAAAAAAAAACTGAGAAACTGGTACCGGATGACACTGTAAAGACTTTGATGGAGGGCATCAAGCGAAAATGCGTTCAATTTTACACTCAAGGCTCCATCGATTAACTTTTCTTTTGATTTTTGAAGTAAATATATGTATAAAACTACCCTAAAATTTTGGTTTGATTCTAAACATTATAAAAAATTGGCATGACATTTTCGGTGTCGCAATAATTTCGTGTTCGCCCTTTAATAATTCATTCTATGGACTGATTAAAGACTGTATTCAATGAAATTTGGACACACAAAATAGGACACCAAAAATTTTCCTTGAGCCCGATTCTTTTCAAACTTTCTGGAAATAAAGTACTACTAAATGGTTAAGTTTTGACATCATTGGTTTATTGAACCTCTTTTCCCAACCCAAATGCCCGCACCTTTGCCTTGACCCCTTTCATCAAATTTTGGGCAATGATAGGACCGACTTGCTTACTTACTTTTAACCACACGTTCTTCAGTTCAAGTTCATTTTCTATCACTTTTGGAGTTTTAACGAGCTTTGCCTTCATGATTGCCCAAAATTTTTCAATTGAGCGAAGTTCCGGAGTGTTTGGAGGATTGACGTCTTTTGGTACAAAAACTACATTATTATCTTTGTACCAGTCTAAGACGGGCCGGGCATAGTGGAAAGATGCCAAATCCGGTCAAAACAGTGTCGGGCCATCGTGAGATCTCAAGAAGGGCAGAAGTCGTTTTTGGGGGCATTCGTCCTTGTAGATTTGTCCGTTGACGGTCCCAGAGGTGATGAAGGGCTGACTCATTTTGCCACATCCGCAGATCGCTTGCCAGACAAGGAATTTTTTGGCGAATTTCGACAGTTTCTTCTACCGTACACTCTCCGGAACGGCCAACTTAGAGGTGGTGACGTAGTGTTCCTGTCCTGGCATTTGTTTGGTGTCGGCTTTAATGTAGGTCTCATCGTCCATCACAATGCAGAACGGTTTTGTGAGCCACTTCCTGTACAGTTTTCTTGCACGAGTTTTGGCCACCGAGTTCTGTTTATTGCTCCGGTTCGGTGCCTTCTGGACCTTGTACACATGTAATCCAGAACGTTTCATTGTTTTCTGCACAAAACAAACTGAAACTTTCGCCTTTTTCGCAACATCCCTGATCGAAATGTTGGGATAACGCTTAAATTGGTTCAATACCATCCTGGCCTTCTCCGGATTTGATGTGCCACGTTTTTTGCCACTACCATTTTTCCGCTTGGTTTTCTTACGGTCCTTGAACGTTTTGATCACATGAGATACGGTTGAATGTGCGATTCCGAGCTGTTTTCCGATCCATCGATGAGAAGCGTTTGGGTTTTCGAAGTGAGTGCCCAAAATTTGTTGGCGCACTATTTCTTCATTCGAAGTCATCACTGAAATCACTCGATCGATTTTCACGAAACTCATTACACAATTGACACAACACAATGAAATATATTCAGTTAAAATTTCAATAATTTTTACCCACACGCTAAAAAGTTACGAACAATTGCGTGTGTCCAAATTTCATCGAATACAGTCTTTATATGAAATCTCTAATATTTATGTAGTTTCCCCTCTTATATAACTAACATAAACAGGTCGTTAAAAACTATTAATGCCAATATTTAATAATCACATAGATGACCAATACGTTCAGGATTGAGAAATAGTTCATTTTACAAACTGAATGTATGACATATCGAATATTTCTGGATCTTCCTGGAATTTCTGATGAAAATATGTATCCAGTACAATATTGGCCACATTTGAGTTCGTAATTCTGGTGAAGTGTAAGAAGGGTTCAGTCGCACCATTGGTGGATTAATTTGGATTTTTCACTATAACGACGCTTTGATAACAAAACACGTCAGTTTGAAGCACCACTTGCTGTGATCTTTCAATATTGATATTTTTTAGAGTTAGCTCTAAAATACCTTGAAAGAGGCATCATCGAATTCACGTGCTCTAACAATATGTAAAACTATCTTATGATTGAAGAATCCTACTTAAGTAAAACAACTGCAGCAAATCATGTAATGTTTATATGAAATGAATTCATAATCATCACTCGTCAAGGTCAGGAAGGCACCCAACAATTTACGACAAAGCAACTGACAACTCGCAAGATCCGGACCATCGTGACTGGACGAAGGGAAGTTCACATTTGAAGGGATTCGGTTTTGTTAACCTCCGAGGTCATCATCAGTTATGAAGATCTTTGTCTTCTGTCCGCAGCTGCAAATTCCCTACCAGATCACATATTTGCGTGCGAATTTCCTTAAAAACAAATTTGAATCTGTTGGTCCTGGAAGTTGTCCAAAGTCGGCCTCTACATAGGTTTTATCATGCATTAGTATGTATCCACCGGATTTGGTTAGCAGGATGCAACACAGCTTTCGAGCATGGGTGATCGATTGGGTAGCCAACTGGCACGGTATGCCAAGGAGATTGATGATTAGGGAGAATATATAACCAATAAATCCGGTCTTCGGATATAGGTTTTTAAAAAGAAATGTCTTGGCTGAAGGCCGGAATGAGAATAATTTTATTTTTAATTAATTATTACATCGTGGTGTCTATTCAGAAAAAAAAATAACTGCTATGTCTGGATATGTGTTGAATTTACAAGCGGAACGTGTGGTGCCGATGGGCCGCATGCTCGTCGTTGTCCTCGTTATCGTCTGGGTCTTCGCTGTTGCTATAGGTTGGACGGGCAATGCTGAAGGAAAGCTGATGTTTGCTATTTCCATAGTTGTCGATGATTATGCAAGTGTATTGTTGTATGGTGGTGACTGATTCCGTTCGGTAACTTTTTTGGCTCAGGAAGCACCAGCGCATCAGTGCCAAGCTTATGGAAATTGGGAATTGAATTCAGACCGTAGTCGTAATAAAACTTCCTTCTTATATAGTGGTCAAAAGCAGAATGAACAGTTTATGGGTACTAAGATATTTATTTATCTTATTTGTTGATGGTTAACAAGTTCGTAGTACAAGTGACACATATTTGTCTTATCATCTCTAGTATTTGAATATAATATTGTAACTAGTTAAACATTTCTAGTCCTCTCAGCTTTGCTTATCGATTTACAACCTTGGAGGGATTGGTTTGTTTTGAATTGAATTGACGAAACTACCTAAAACTTCTATATAGGGTAGAGAACGACTTAATCAGGGGCACTATTTTAATCAGTTGTTAGAAAATAGGTCTATAACTCCTACATTTTCCAAATTATTTCACTTTTAATGATACGATCATAAGCTTTATCTATTGGGTCAATGATTTGATGTATGAATCATGATTGATTACCAATTTATTACTGTCATTTTGAAGATTTAAAATACATCATCTAGAAACCACCAGTTTCTTACCTGCTGAAGAAGTTCGCTCAAATGTTGCCTTTGTGTATTTTGCATTTAATCGCGTGTACCGGAGAGCATGTCTTCATCAGCGCTCTCTCACAACTAGGCTTGTTGCCAGAATGTGATGTTGAACATTGAGTTAAATTTATTACATATTTAGATAATCTGAAATCGCTATTTATTCCACGTTTCTTCCAGTCATTGGAGGTTGATCTATGCTTATGATTATATTGTCCATCGTCTGGCACTATCATTTGCAATAAAAAATATGTTTTGGAGCTGTCCAATAGTACCCAACGATAAATAATGCTTCGCTGTTGAGCGGCAGCTATGGCATCACTGTTGCTTTTGAGAGAGCCCATGTTTCCTCTCTTCTTTGTTAACCATGGGCATAGCGCACCGGTAATGTAACGTGAAGCCTGCTGTCTCTTGCATTTGTTTGTTTTTAAGCGAAGCATCCGGTTTATCGTCACAGTCACTTTGGCTAACATTTGCGTGAGAGTAAATTAAATAAGAAATACACATTGCCAATCTAAAGATCAATGACAAAGTAAAAGATTGGTCGTGTAGATCTGTCTCATAACCTGCTAGCAGGGTTGCCACATGCACAGATTTATCTAGATTGACACAGATTTTTTTCATTTTTTTTCATACAGATATCTGTATGTGAAGATTACAGATTTTTGAGAAAAACCAAGATTTTTAAGATTTTTGGCAATTGTCTTTCCACTCAAAAACCTCAAATTCAAAATATGAGTATAGTTTAGGATCCAACATTTTATAAATACTACTTTCAATATGATGTTTAGGCTTGAAGCAAAATAACACATTTGACACTGACCCTACAGTGACAGATGACAGTATGAAAGTCAGTTTGTGTGTGTGCCCTAAATGGTTTCTCCATTAATTTTTTGATTATATTATGTTTGATAATTTTGAAGAAATTTTTTATAGAATTTCTCAAGATTCTCGGACATTCCTTTAAACATTCCTCCAGGGATTCTTTCATGAGTTTCTTCTGATATTGCATCGGCAGTTTTTTCAAAACTTTCTTGTGATGAAATGTTTGGAGGAATCCCTGATCTTGTGAAGTTTTGTGATTTCAAAGAATCACTGGAGGACACCTGGAGGAACTATTAGGTGCGCAACTAAGTTCTCGCTGTTTTTTTGGTGAAAAAGGAACTTTATTTTGAAAACAAAGGTTACAAACGAATTATTCTAAGTTTTGCCCATCACTAGCTACGACTTTTTTCCCATCTTTCTGGTAGAACGTGAATACCATTTCGATAGTACTGTTCGTCTTTTGATGCTATCCAAGAATCAAGCCATTTTGAGATGTCATCATATGAGTGGAATTGCTGACCAGTAAGACCATGTGCCATCGAACGGAACAAGTAATAATCGGACGGTGTAATATCAGGAGAATATGGCGGGTGGGGTAGGACTTCCCATTTGAGCGTTTCCAAGTAGGTTTTCACGGGTTTCGCAACGTGAGGTCGAGCGTTGTCATGCTGAAGAATCACTTTTTCGTGTCTGTGCTCGTATTGTGGCCGTTTTTCGTGCAGTGCTCGGCTCAATCGCATCAATTGAGTTCGATACCGTTCCCCGCTAATGGTTTCGTTTGGTTTCAACAGCTCATAATAATTAACACCAACTTGGTCCCACCAAATACACAGCATAACCTTCGCAGCGTGAATATTCGGCCTAGGCGACGATGTTGAAGCATGCCCGGGCAGTCCCCATGAATGTTTCCGTTTTGGGTTACTGTAATGAATCCATTTTTCGTCACCCGTCACAATGCGATGTAGAAAACTCTTCCTTTTTTGCCGCTGGAGCAGTTGTTCACAGACGAAAAAACGACGCTCAACATCTCTTGGCTTCAAATCGTAAGGAACCCAATTTACTTGCTTTTGAATCATTCCCAACGCATGCAATCGCTTAGAAACGGCTTGGCGGGAAATTCCTAATCCTGAACCAAGCTCTTCTTGCGTTTGACACGGATCCTCATCGAGCAATGCCTCCAATTCAGAGTCTTCGAAGCTTTTTGGCCTTCCTTCACGCGGACGATCATCAACACTGAAATCACCGTTTTTGAAGCGACGAAACCAATCACGACACGTTGTTTCACTCAGAGCAGCATCACCGTAAACTTTTTGGAGCTCTCGATGTGCTTCAGCCGCCGTTTTCTTCGAATGAAAGAAGAAAATCAACACTTCCCGCAAATGACGATTATTTGGCACGAAATCAGACATCTTCAAACAACCAAAATATATAACACTAAACCAAAATCACTGATTTGGCAAAGCGGTTTGTTTACCATATGTCTGAGCTTGGTTTATGACGCTTGAGATGTACAACATTCGACCAGCACTTACTACTGGCGCCATCTATTGCTAAACAGCGAGAACTTAGTTGCGCACCTAATACTACAATATTTGTTCTAGGCATTCCGTTGGAGAAGTGTTTGTTTCAAAGTTGCGTAAGAGATTGTTCCAAAAATTTCGGCAGAATTTTCTGCAGTGATTTCTACAAAAATACTATTCTTCTAATGTAGAAGTATTTTTATGCATTCATGCAGAAGAATTTTGGGAAGTTCGAATAATGTTCTCGATAGTTTTTTCTGCTATATGAAGCATATTTATTTCGTACGTGATTTTTTGTTATCTTTAATAATTCTTGCAGTGCGAAAACCTATACATATTTTTCGCAATTGATAAACAGTTAAAGATCAAATGGCACAAAAAAAATTGTTTGTGGGCGTTGGATCAGATGGAACTTCGGTAATTGTGGGTTCTGACCGATCCATCAAGAAGCTGCTGAAACGTGACTGTCCTCATTTGATAATTATCAAATGAACTTGCCACTTTCTGGCCCTTTGTGCAAGTAACGCATGCAAAAAACTGCCATTGTAGCTGGAACACATGATGCGATATATCTGCACTTACTTGTCCTGCAGCCTCAAACGATCCAAAAAATTCCAGATGACACAGTTCTGCATCCGTCTGCCACTAGATGGCTATCGTTGGAGACGGGTGTCAAATGGAATATGGAACGGTTTTCGGAGCTTGTGTTGTTCTTCTCGTTCTAATCAAATTGAGACAACAGTTTTATTGTTGTCGTCTTAATGACCCGATGACGCTGCCATTTCTCTTCTTCTTCAGCTACGTATTGTCTCTTATCATCAAAGCAAATCGAATCTTCCAGTCAAAAGCTATGGAATTCCTGAACATGTGCCATCAGCTGAAGTCTCGCTGATCGAGCTCCTTGCAAATTTTTGTGTGGACCTAAAACACCTGACGGATTTAGGAGTTTCAGATTTCGAGAAACATCTTCGTAAGAAGTCGGGAATATATAACGGCGAAGCTGCGTCCTTTGAAGGAGTTCAACTCGATTATTGAACAATATCCGAATTACTTTGAAAGCGGTGAGGAACAGGCCATTGAAAATGATTTTCGTGAGCTGAGGACGATAACCATCTGCACCATCTGGACAACGAGGTGGAAGAATCAGAAGACTTCGAAACTTGTTGAAGAAAACGTCTGATGGGAAGCAGGCTTTTCATTTGCTAAGAAAGTTCATTGCGAACTTTTTACTAATTCCGCATTCTTTTGCAGGAGTGAAGCGAGTTTTTTCGGAATACAATCTGAATAAGTCCAAAATCCGGAACCGCCTGAGTACGGACATCATGGAGGCCAAAGGAGGAAAGGAGGAGTTGATCAGCTAATATCAACATCAGAACTAAATTCTAAATTCACCAAATTAATTTACACGGATCATAACAAAAATTGATTGTTAATTCCGTTTTAATTTTGTTCACCTATCAAGGAACTTTAAGTCATCAAAACAAACACCCCATGATTCATTATCATGTCAAAACTGGTCTGTCAGAGTGCAATGATCGATTTCCCCCGAGAACATGAATCTTTCGTATACTGATCTGTTTTCCTTTTACAACACAAAATTTGAAGTAAAGATTTTTACCAAGATTTTTTGCAGTTAAACACAGATAAACAAGATTTTTTTGGCAAAAATTAAAGATGGGAACGAAAAATAATGTGGCAACCCTGATCGCAGCAATCGACATGTTTTGGTTGATTGTTTTCGAGAGCGGATGGGTAAAACGAAGGAGCGGGTTGAGGAAATTGACGTTTGCAGCAAATCGTCAACTGGCCTATTTCATTTCGCCTTCGCACACATGCACAGAATCGCACTCATACAATATTGTTAGTTTATGTACAGATTGAGGAGCTGAAGAAAACATTTTTTTAATCGGAAAGCAATCCGCAGGCGTTTAAGAAGTCCCTGCAATTGGGAACTTTATTCCATGGCTATGAAATTTTCTGAGCCTAATGCTCGTTGCTGAGGATTAATATCCGAATATTGGCAGTTCTAATTATAGGTTACATACAGCTTCATCAAATGTCTCAGGTGCTGACTAAACCCGTACCCTACAACCTACAACTACCTAATCTACTATGTTTGTGCACCCCTGAGATGCGGGATCTTCGACAAATCAGCGGATATAGCGACCTAACTAAGGCGGAGCACTTGACTAACGTTCTCTCAACATGCGATCGGAAGAGAAGTTTTTCGTCAAACACTAAACCTAGATACGTTACTTCGGCGGACCACTCAACCCTTCTGCCATCCATGATTACTGTACACGCCGGGGGAGGATTCAGTTTGGGTGATTGCCGGTGGAGGAAAATACTTGCTTGTGTTCTAGAGGCATTGATTTTAGTTTTCCACTTCCTTGCATAATCGGCAAAGGTGTTAAGCCATCGTTGAAGTTTGTTCGTTCTTTCGCGAGGCATCCATCCCTTGACGGCTATTTGCGAACAGGAAAAACACGCAACCATCACCAAGGCGAGGAATTCCAGAAGTGTAGATGCTATACAGCAGCGGGGCCAGCAGGCTACCTTGCGACACTTATGCTGGGATTCAAAACCTGTCTGAAAGACAACCGTTCATCAATACCCTAAACGACCTTTGCTGGACGCAGTTGCGGGTGATTTTCACAAATGCGGTGGGAATTTACAAAGCTGGTACATAAAGGGTGATACGGTCAAAATTTGGTCAAGGGAAAACGCGTGTAAATCGGTGAAATCGTTTATTTAAAAAATCAAATTAAATTTCTTTTTCAAGTTCAATTAGTATAAAATTCAGGAAAAATATTCAGTTAGGCTTCAGCTTTTCCAAATCCGAATTGCCGGGCCTTACGCTTGACCCCTGCCATCAGATTTTGTACAGCCACCTTGTCCACCTTCTTCGCCGCAGAAAGCCAGTTTGCCTTGAACTGCTGCTCGTCCTTAGCAGTTTTTTTGGTCTTCTTTAGGTTCCGCTTGACAATAGCCCAGTATTCTCAATTGGGCGGAGCTCTGGCGTGTTGGGAGGGTTCTTGTCCTTGGGAACCACCTGCACGTTGTTGGCGGCGTACCACTCCATGGCCTTTTTACCGTAATGGCAAGATGCCAAATCCGGCCAAAACAGTACGGAACAACCGTGTTTCTTCAGGAAAGGCAGCAGACGTTTATTCAAACACTCTTTCACGTAAATTTCTTGGTTGACAGTCCCGGAAGCTATGAAAATGCTGCTTTTCAAGCCACAGGTACAGATGGCTTGCCAAACCAGATATTTCTTTGCGAACTTTGACAGTTTCGTGTGCTTGAAAATATCTGCTACCTTTCCCCTTCCTTTTGCCGTATAAAACTCCTGTCCCGGAAGCTGCTTGTAGTCGGCTTTGACGTAGGTTTCGTCGTCCATTACCACGCAGTCAAACTTCGTCAGCATCGTCGTGTACAGCCTCCGGGATCGCGCTTTGGCCGTCGTATTTCGTTTATCATCGCGATTTGGAGTCGCTACCTTCTTGTAAGTCGATAGTCCGGCTCGTTTTTTGGCTCGATGCACGGTTGTAGACGATACACCCAGCTTATTTGCGGCATCTCGGAGAGATAGGTTAGGGTTTCGCTTGAAACTACCGGCAACTCTCTTTGTCGTCTCAGCGGCTTCCGGTTTTCGATTTCCCCCCGATTCAGACTTCCTGGCTGTCGACAAACGTTCCCCAAACACTTTAATTACATTTGTAACTGTTGATTTGGCAACTTTTAGCGATTTTGCCAACTTTGCGTGCGAGTAGCTCGGATTTTCGCGATGCGCGAGCAAAATTTTGATACGCTGCTCTTCTTGCTTGGACGGCATTTTGACAACTGAAGAGTGAACTCCAAAATCAAAATAGGAGCAACATTCTACACACACACACCTTCAAAATGAGGGGTGTTCAGGTTTTTTAAATGCAAAATTGAAAGAAATACGTCAAGTTGATATTGACCAAATTTTGACCGTATCGCCCTTTAAGCCTGTTACTAGGAAAATTCAACACTTTAGCCAGCTTGGACGTGGACCATGATGGATTTTCCAGGTGACGATTTTTGTTTCACGCTACTCTTGCATGGTGACTGTTTCCAAAACTAGAGCATTTTATGAACTGAAAATACATTGTGATTGTTATTTTTATTGTCAACATATAGACGTCAAAAATTTCTGAAAACCTCCACCAGGAGCGCTGTAATAATCATGTCTTAAAGAGCAATCTATTCTAATCCACCTTAAATTATGATTGAAGGATTTGGTGAAATAAGAGTCCCTTTATGCCCCTATTGATTTTCAAGCTCATCTGTTCTGATCAAACCGGGGGAGACTTGGTCCTATACCCAATGATTTCACTATCATTCCAATCCGCTCAACCTATCGCAATGTTTTGTGATATAGTTGGCAGAATATTATAAAGCGCGATAACTCA
Organism: Aedes koreicus; assembly: GCA_024533555.2. Taxonomy (NCBI): domain Eukaryota; kingdom Metazoa; phylum Arthropoda; class Insecta; order Diptera; family Culicidae; genus Aedes; species Aedes koreicus. The sequence goes on from JAHHFK020004432.1 coordinate 122,803, forward strand.
ATGCAGACGTCATCGAAATTTGGCAATTCCACGGCCATTCGGCGGATATCATCGTGATGGCAAGATGCTAAGAAGCGGACCACAAGATTCGATGATTCTTTTCTGGTACACGGAAAAAAAATCCGTGGCCAGATCCGTGAGCTGCAGTCATGAATTCGAGAACAAGCGAAAATACACCGTGAACTGAATCACGTAATCATGAAGTAAATGACGTTTTTAGGTAAAAATCCTGAAAACGTGAGCTACCCAGGTAACCAATAAGCATTAGTATATGTATTAAATCAACCCTAAATCTGCATTTCAGATGCTACAAGCATTATATTACCATTATATCAGCATCTTGAATGCTATCTGTGGTAAAGTTGAATTTCAAATGCCATTTAAATGCTTGTAGCCTGTAATAAGCATTTAGAATGCAAAATAGCATTAACGAAGCATTATCATAGCATTGCAGTAAAGCAGCCGTATATTGGGCCAAAAGCGGCATTATTTTGCATTTAAGGCGACTTAATTGCTTGATAGGCTGCCGTTATGACGCTTTAGAACTGCTTATTGCTTACCTGGGTAGTTCACGGTCCGTTTTCATCTTCAGGAACGCTTTTGTTTCTGTGTAGAATTCCTATAGAAATTCCGAGAATCAATGCAGCTCGAGCTCGCAACCAATTCAGCTCAAATTTTGGGAGAAACGTTAAGACCTGATTGAGTGGAATAAATACTTTAAACCACCCTAGTGATTTGAACTGCTTCAATAACCTTATCTATCAATTTAACTTGTTCAGCATGATTTGTGTTACCTTTTCTTGCAACTATATTTTGAAGTTCCTTTTTCTAGAATAAAAATCCTAGGGAAATTGAAATATACTCTTGCTGAGGTCCAATAATCCTGAAAATTCTTTTATATTAATCATTGTGACCACCGGTAGTTAAATATCTGTTTAAAGGAAAAGTTGCGTTCTATTTGGTATTTAAATCGCTTCCAGCTTCCAGATAAATGCACTGCGCATTGAGAAATGATTCTCGAATCAGAAATAAGGTCACTTAACTGCAAATTCGTGTTTCCCGTTTTAATAACGAATGCTCCTTTGCATCGTTATCAAAAAAATTGAAAAATGCAAAAAATAAAACAAAGCCACAAAAAAAATGGATTCCGGCATGAAATGGGGCTTATTGCTTTTCAATGAGGTGCGGTCAAGCCGGCTTTGCGTCGCGATCCGAGGCCGGACCTGTTTCCGCTGCATCCCAAAGGCAATCAATTTCGCATTCAAAAAACGGTTTTACGTTTTCTGCTTTTTTTTATTTTTCTTTTTTATTTTAATGTATGTTTTCGATAACGGTCTTAAGGCGTAACTGGCGGAAATATTTTGAATGGAATTTATCAAGCGAAAAAGACGCTGTGCTACGAGATGTTATGACAAATTATACTGACCCAGAAATAGGAAGAACATCCTGAGCGACTGATCGGAACGATTTGCTTTACAAAAACAAAACCGTCATTTTTCTTCAACTCACCGGATGACGACGTCCAAAAGTGTCAATTTCGACCGGACCCGATGAATCAGATAATCTGTTGAAGCAACAACAAAGCTGTTAATCAGCTCCTTTTCGGTCCGGATGTTTGTCTTGATTCGGTTGGTCCACTCCCTAATGGGCGCCATTGACTGCTCGCTAATGGTCGGTCAAGAGTCGATTCTTGAACACCGGAGCGGAAGCGAAGCCGGTTTCATCTCGGCGCTAATTTAACTCGAGCAGGATGTGAGATTTGCTTTTTTAACCTATGCTGTTTGATTTTGTTGGATTTTGGTTTTTATTGTCTCGGCGCTGGGAGCAGTCAATGACCATCGTTTCGGTCGAAAATTCGGATTCGGATAGTCACGTCGGTCAGGTTGTCGGGTCGGGTTGACCTGGAGCAGCAAAGGTGATCGTTAAAATTGACCTCAAAATTAATGATAGAATTTCTTTTCCCCCTCATTGGTCGTAGGGTGTCCAGGAGGGTTAAATCGGCAGAAACGGCTGTCCTATAGTTGCTGGGAACGCTATCCATCTCAATCGTTGCCAGAACAAAGAAGAATGAAGAATTCCATCGCTGTAAGATGCTGCGCTGTGTTGTCTTTGGACTCGGGGAAGAAACACGTCATGGTCATCACATTTCCATGAGCTGGCTGTGGCCCCACCACCTACCACCGACCACTTCCAGAGTGGAAGAATTCTTGCCCTATGGGCCCATCGCTTGGATGATGATAAATGTACAACAACTTCAAGGTAAAATTTGAATATCGTTCTGACCGCCATCGTGCCTTTGTCGTCATTGCCGTCGTTGGGGGATTTTTTTTTTGACTTTGGGGTCCGACAGGAAGAAGGCATCGAAGAACGATAAATTTCAGAAGGCTTCGGTGCAGAGATGAACCCAAATTACCCCCCTGTGCGAGACGGGACGTAATAAGCTTAAAAGGTTCGAGATGATGGAGATGTCATATCCGGAGGATGACTCAGGCTGAAGGGGAATGAGTTGGTTCTGAATATATTCTATATCACTTGGTTTAATTCGTTTCCAGATAATTATCCTCAGCGGAATATGGAACCTGAAATTATGGCGTAGTTTTTTGATATCTTCATGCATGATTGATTACTTCTTGAGGGTTGTTGATGAACTGCTACCAAGAAATTAATGCTAAGATATGGTTAGTATGATCGTCTTCTTAGCACAGGGGTTCTCAAGCTTTTCAAAATACAAAGCACATTTTTTTCGAAAAGCAAATGCTTGGTTACGTCGAGTTCAAAGTTGCCGAAAATATTGGGTCATTCCAGCAAAACTGTTCACCCCAGTTGAAGGGTTGCATTTGTACCAAATTTGAGAAATCGTTCACCAAGCGTCTATTTGTAAAAATCTCAGCCTATGCAACGGTTTGAACCACCCCTCCTTCCGTGAGACCATTCCTTTTTTACGATTTTGAAAACATGCGTCTTATATATTGCGTTTATTTCCGTAATTATTATGTAATAAAATAATCTGTTGGTTGCTCATTGAAAGAAAAATTTTGATTTTGAGTGGCCGAAAATTATATTTTTTTAACAATAATACAAATCTCACGTGTTTTTCATATTTTAAACACTTTAAAGCTCTAAATAACTTCAAGGTCTTTTGATTTATTCTTTGAATTACTTCAAATCAAAAAAGTCGTTACTAAGCAGTGTTTTTTTTATAAATCCATATTTTCGTCTGTCCATATTATGCAACTATTATATTCAATACAGTATACTGGATGCCTTTTGAAGGAAATCATGCGATGAATTCAGAAATAATTATTACGGCCGCAATATTGCCAAACATGCTATTTTTTTTTTTTTTTTCATTTCAAAATTAAACTGCAATTTTTGTGAAATATACTGTTGGGCAAAATAAAATACCCACCTAATAAGTCTTTTTTGACGTAGGACTTACGTCTCTCTTTTCTATTCCTGTATAGAGGCGCCGTTCTAAAATTTCTGAAATCGCAAGCGTTACGCGGGTTTGGAGACTTTGAACGATAATATCTCCTCTCTGGCCCACAGACATTTTACGATAAGTATTTCATTCGCAAGGTAGAACATCAAAGCTGAATCCCTGTTGCAAACTTAATTCATAATGTTTGTTTAAACTAATTAAAATGTACTTAAAAGAAAAATGTCTAAACGCACAACGCTATTGGTCGAAAATGACACCATGTTTGCGCCTCGCTCTGATTGGTTCATACTGCCACAGTTACCGTGCCAGCGAATTTCAAACATGTGGGGACGACCGACCAATCATCAGTTCTCGCTGTGCATCCGTATGCGACAGACTTGTTTGCGGAGCACGGTGGTAGAAAACGCCACCCGTGAAAACAAGAAGACCAGAATCATCCCACGCCACCTGCAGCTAGCGATCCGCAACGACCAGGAGCTGAACAAACTTTTCTTCGGTGTGACCATTTCACAGTGTGGTGTCCTGCAGCCCAAGAAGACTGAAGAAAATTTCAATCGCGAACCATGTTATCAACTAAAATCCGTCCTTTTCAGGACGATCAAATCAAGTTGCCAACTAAAGAGTATGTTTGATAGAAATTTCGCTTGAGCTCATCGAAATTTTCATAACCATGCACCGGCTCAATATGGCGTTGAAAAAGCCGCGTCTCGGAGAAAATGGCCAAATCAATCGCCCACGTCATCTTCGTGGTCAAGTGGTTAGCGGCGTCGCCCGTCGTTCATTGCCATGAAGTGAGGGTTCGATTCCCGCTCCAGCCGGTGGAACTTTTTTGCAAAGCGAAAATGTCCAGTTTAATTCACTGGGTTGTTCGTTGTAATTCGCTCTATGGTCAATGTTCAGTGTGTACACTCTCGAGTGAAAGACGTTGCAAATGTCAATTTTTATCGTAGTATTACGTGCTGCCAAACACTCAGGCCATCCTACTGCCCAGGAAGACCGAGAAGAAAATTTCAATCGCGAACCATGTTCCCTCCGTTAGCAACTAAAACCCTGTATTTTCAGGACGAACAAATAAATTTGCCAACTAAAGAGTATGTTTGATTGAAATTTCTCTTGAGCTCATTGAAATGTTCATTACCACGCACCGGTTCAACATGGCGTTGCTTGAAAAGCCACGTTCTGGAGAAAATGAGCAACATTTTTTCTTAGTATCCGTATATAAATCTCTATTTGCCATGTTAAAACTAGCAAGCACGTTGTACATTCAACAAACGAAATATTAACAGTTAATTTGAACGGAACTGCAGCACGGCAGACCAATTATGTGTTTCAAATATTCAGTGTAGGGGGTAGGTTAGCTTCATTGTAGTTCTTGTTGTACATAGGTTCATAGTGGATTAGGTGCAGATAATAGGTTAGGTTAGTTGCAGGTAGTTTTAAAATGTGAGTTATAATTTTTCTGCCCAATATTTACAAACTATTGTTTGTATTGTTACTATTGTTATGCAGTTTCAGAAGCAAGTGTGTCCAAATCTCAACTCTCTTGGGATAGGGTTCTGAGGCCCTGACAAGGGCCGTTTTTCTGTTGCCTGAGTAGAAAAGATGCAAATTTAACCTCCGAAACCCCTGTCGCTCTAATGAAAACTAATGATTTTATTTCCACGCGGCTGTCTGGCGTAACAACTGAGGCCCGTCCCCTTTTGTAAAATTTGATTTGCCTTCGTTGAGAACCCCCTTCTTGTCATGTTATGATATATGCCATTATATAAAACAGGCCTGGCATTCCCGTTAAAACAATAAAGAAGAAGAATAGTAATCATTCGTTATTGGATCATCGACACGTTCAGACGTGTGTATCCCGCTCTCGTGATAAAAAAGCGCTTTTCCGAGATGTTCCGAGTTTTTGGCCCTGATGCTGGAAATCGAGTAGACGCTGATGTGGCGCCTGACGTGGCTGGCACGTCCGCTAGGCGAGGCAAGCGGAAGAAGCCCGACGTCGACGCTGACGTAAATCATCCCTCCGTAAACAACTAAAATCTGTCCTTTTCAGGACGACCAAATCAATTTACCGATTAAAGAGTGTTTGATTGAAATTTCTCTTGAGCTCATCGAAATGTTCATTACCACGCACCGGCTCAACATGGCGTTGCTTAAACCGTCGCGTCCCGGAGAAAATGGCCAAATCAATCGCCCGCATCATCTTCGTGGTCAAGTGGTTAGCGGCGTCGCCCGTCGTTCAAGCGGTTGTTGTCATGAAGTTGAGGGTTCGATTCCCGCTCCAGCCAGTGGAACTTTTTGCAAAACGAAAATGTCTTAACTGGTCTACTTGGTGTTAGGTTAAGTTCTTCGTAATTCGCTCTACACCCAAATTAATAAAATAAGATTGTTATACAATTTTGCTTGATTTTGTTCCATTTTTGCTATTGATCGTAAGTTGGATAAAAAATCTAACATTAGTTATGGGCAAAACAGCAACAGCAATTCGCAATGATAAATTGAACGTGTGCGTGAGATTGTTCGCAGTGATATTTAGTTGATGAGTAAGAGATGAGTGTTCGAAAGTCAGATGGCTCACAAAAATAAAATGTGCACATCAAGATCGAGATACAGACCAGGACCGCTAGCACGGCGGCTCTTGATGGCAACCAATTAACCACTTTGACAAGGTAAGAATGTGGGAATAGAAACCCAACAGTTAGTTCACTTGGCGAGAAATTCAGGGTGCAGCAATGAAGCAAATGGACATATTTTCCACCAAGCTATGTGCAACCTGTCGCTAACAAACTTGCATGGAATTGTTTATTTCAAAAAACGCTTTGTCGATGATCAGTGAGAACAAACATAGAACACTTGACGGCGGCAATACAACAGTGGCCAATAGCGTTGCGGCATTTTGTGATATCGACTCATCCATATTGTATATTGTTGGTGTATGTTGGTGATGATTGAATATAGAGCCTACAGCGATAAAATTGTTTCGAGCTATTTTTGCTTGCCAGTCGCGTGCACACATTTGCATGGCTTCATTTGTACCATAAAACGCTTTGTGAATCAAAATAGGCGAAATTGCCTTTTCTGAATCATGCGGATTTCTCAAGATATTATAGTATAAACTGCAATTGCATTTCTACCAGCTTTTCAACTTTTGGGTATAATATGTTATTATGTTCAATCTTCAGTCTGTACAATCTCGAGTTAGAAACGGTGTAAATGCCTATTTTTATCGTAGTATCACGTACCGCCAAACACTCAGGCTGTCCTGCAGCCAAGAAAACTGATAAGAACATTTCAATCGCGAACCATGTTCCCTCCGTAAACACAGGATCCATTTCACACTTACAAGTACGTTGGACATTTTATTTCCAACATTTGATTAGGAAGAATCTGCTTTTGTAAACAAACACTTTGTCTGCTAATTTATCGGAAGTTGTATACAATTCCTTCTAATGGAATATATCAGCGGATAGAAATAAAGCTCTTCTTCCTTAAAGAGTGCTTAATTTGTATTTGTGACCTTTTGTTCATGACTATGAAAGCCAATCTAATGTTGGCCATGATTTAACAAACAAAATATCATTAACAATCAATTCGAGGCGAACTGCAGTTTCTATAAATTTTCGTGAAGAACCAATAGCGGAAGAAGAACCGGAGCCTCACACACCAACAGCACAGGGTTTCATGGTTCTTTAGACTGAATAAAATATAGTAGAAATTCATGAATTCGATGACATCAATTTCTTCACATCAACAAGCAGTCCTACGTCAACTTTGCAGTTATGTCACTGACATAACTCATCCTTTCGTTTTTAATATCTTTTTTTTGTATTCTCTAAAAGTTTTATGTATGGAATATAGAAAAAATATACTTTTTACCTAGAGAAAAAAATCAATTTGGACAGAAAAAAAATGACAAAAATTAGTGCCAACTTCAAAAATCGATTTTGATTTTTCGAAAGCATGTTTCGAAGCACACGGCTATTTTTATGAAAGACAATCTGCAACCAGACTCCTGCAGAATTCAGGGTGTGGGATTGAGGGTGCCAAACCCTCGACTCACTAAAAACCCTCCCGTGCCTCTAGCTTGACCCACCCCCCTGGAACTACCTTTCGGTATTACTCCGGGGAGGAGCTATTGTGCTTTGAGCCCCCGCTGTGTTTAACAACACTTTATTGATTCTTTCTTCTTTAGCATTTCAAGCTTATTGCTTTCACAATTAGCTTATGGCTTGCTCTCAACTTAGTGTTCTAAAGGCACTTCCACAGTTATAAATTAAGAGCTTTCGATGCCATGTACCATTTTTGCATTAGTATGATTATGTGGCAAGTACAATCATACGCTATGCCCAGGGAGTCGAGAAATTTTCCTTAACGAAAAATTCTTAGACCAGACCGGGAATCGAACCCAGCCACCTTTATTAGTTAGCTTGTCCTTTCTGACTTGCCGTTGGTCATTGCGCCATCTGTTTTGGGGCTCTAGGACGATCTGGGAGGCCGCTTTATTTACAGCGTTCCAGATGTCACAATCTTGGTACATCATTTAGACAAGATTACCAGGAATTGTGTCCCAACCACTCACGGTCATCATGCCGTTTCTCGCGCCGTCGAACTAAGGACATGCGAAGAACGCATGTTCTGCGGATTCCTCGGCGTCCACGCACCCGAGACACACGGAGGATTTGGCGTTCCCTTACTTCCACAGGTATTGTCTATAGCAACAGGATCTGCGTCAGATGGAAGTTAACTTCACCGTGTCGCAGACCGACCCATCCGATTGTTTTCGGGATTAGTCAGTGGGTCCATTCGCGTTGCGCATCTGACCATAGATGCAACTTTAGAGGTTTTCCGTATACCGTATGATCGAAGCACTCTACATCCTCTGTTATGATGATGCCACTGCGTCGCGGGACCGATTTGAGGTGATAGTGCAGTTACCCGGACTTATCGTCACCTGTTGCTGTTTACTTCACCGCTTCTATGGATTCTCCATAGACCTCTGATATCGTTGTCAAAACGGACAATCTTTACCCAAGTTAGGGAACTTTAGTCTCAACAATTCGTCATACATAGGGTATCAAAGCATCGGGCCCTGGAAAGAACCATGTGGAACTCCTGATGTGATTTGGACAACTACTTGACCTCTGTCTGTGTTGTTAACCAGTACACAATTTTGGAAACAGTTAAGCAGCATCCTGTACAGGTACCAAGGAGGAGATGCAGCGAGTGGCTAATAGTCTCCCAACGGAGAGACTGAACACGTTTTGTCAAGGGTGACCGAAGGCGGGGAGTCCGCTACTGTGCACTTCCCGCCTCTTACGCTGGAGTGCCATCTTGACTGTTCTGGAGACAGACAGGGCATCCACCGTTGACTTGCCTTTCCGGGAACAAAACAGGTTGTTTGAGATGCCGCCTAAACCCTCCGTGTACTTCGACAGCCTGTTGAAAATTATCCTCTCAAGAACCTTACCCGTCGTATCCAACTGGCATATCAGTCTAAAAGCCGATTGATCACCTGGTATGATCCAAATAAAATCCAGTCCAAATCCAATCCAAATCCAATCCAAATCCAATCCAAATCCAATCCAAATCCAATCCAAATCCAATCCAAATCCAATCCAAATCCAATCCAAATCCAATCCAAATCCAATCCAAATCCAATCCAAATCCAATCCAAATCCAATCCAAATCCAATCCAAATCCAATCCAAATCCAATCCAATCCAAATCCAATCCAAATCCAATCCAAATCCAATCCAAATCCAATCCAAATCCAATCCAAATCCAATCCAAATCCAATCCAAATCCAATCCAAATCCAATCCAAATCCAATCCAAATCCAATCCAAATCCAATCCAAATCCAATCCAAATCCAATCCAAATCCAATCCAAATCCAATCCAAATCCAATCCAAATCCAATCCAAAAATCCAATCCAAATCCAATCCAAATCCAATCCAAATCCAATCCAAATCCAATCCAAATCCAATCCAAATCCAATCCAAATCCAATCCAAATCCAATCCAAATCCAATCCAAATCCAATCCAAATCCAATCCAAATCCAATCCAAATCCAATCCAAATCCAATCCAAATCCAATCCAAATCCAATCCAAATCCAATCCAAATCCAATCCAAATCCAATCCAAATCCAATCCAAATCCAATCCAAATCCAATCCAAATCCAATCCAAATCCAATCCAAATCCAATCCAAATCCAATCCAAATCCAATCCAAATCCAATCCAAATCCAATCCAAATCCAATCCAAATCCAATCCAAATCCAATCCAAATCCAATCCAAATCCAATCCAAATCCAATCCAAATCCAATCCAAATCCAATCCAAATCCAATCCAAATCCAATCCAAATCCAATCCAAATCCAATCCAAATCCAATCCAAATCCAATCCAAATCCAATCCAAATCCAATCCAAATCCAATCCAAATCCAATCCAAATCCAATCCAAATCCAATCCAAATCCAATCCAAATCCAATCCAAATCCAATCCAAATCCAATCCAAATCCAATCCAAATCCAATCCAAATCCAATCCAAATCCAATCCAAATCCAATCCAAATCCAATCCAAATCCAATCCAAATCCAATCCAAATCCAATCCAAATCCAATTGCCCAGCTAGAATGCAGTGCGCTTCATTACACATCAATGTGCAATTACAATGCATTATATCTTACACTGCGTTCAAGAGTAAAATTGCCATTCGCCAGTCGATGATATCAGTAACTTTTCTGCTTTCTTGAAATTAGTCATCCCAAGAGAAAACGAAAACCTGATCCATCACGATTCTTGTTTAATCAGATGGTGACCTGCTATGAGATGCCCGAAGAAACATAATGAAGCGTGACGGAGGCATCAGTTGACTTACAAAAAAAAACCCTGATTTGCAAAACCGTCATTACCAACGGAACGTTCCCAGATTGAGGTTAGCCAGGGTTGAATTACTCAAAAACGCAAATGTCAAATTAGCATCCATCCTTAACTCGGACACGGCCCTGCTCGGATGGATTTGGCCCCCGAGGGCTTCAGCTTCATCATAAGCCGCTTATTTAGTGCTCCTTTGTTTTTTTCCTCGCCTGCTCGACAAACCAAATCAGTCCACCAAAGAGGCCCGACGAGGACCGAAAAATATGTATCTCAGTTTAAAAAGCCGTCAGCCGTTGTTGTTGTTGTTGTTGTTACGGGTCCCGGGTACCTACTAATTTGTCTTCCGCCTCGTACACACACAAACACACATACCACATCTCCCATGGTCTGTTTTGGCTTGAATTCACGACTTCCATCCATGACGAAGCGCGAGTGGAGAAAAATCTCCAAGATGTTTATCGATAATGACTGTCAATAAAGGCCGATGGTAGCGGGCACTTGGGTCGATCTTTCCTCCCGGTCTCGGCAACACGTGTTCGCGTTTTTTCGTCGATCGATACCTATCGGTAAAATGCCCCACAACTGAGGGAGTTGATAGAAAGACCATCATAGGGGGCCATGAGTTGGCAAAAAGCTATTCTCTTTCTATGACGCTGAATCTCGATTGTCTGGGCACGGGTTGCTGAGCTCTGTGGGTGCGCTCTTGCCGGAAGGGGAGAGATTGAAGAGTGGGAGGCTTTCCCGAATGTCAGTTAACGATTTTGTGTGTGGTGTTGTTGTTGTTGTTGTTGTTGTGAAAACAGGGCGAATCACCTTCCCACGCCAGCCAACGTCACCGAGATTTTTTTTTTTCAGGAAGAATTTCAAGACACCGGGGTCCGGCCAAAGCGGGGAAAAGCTCTGTGGCTTCAAAACGGTGTAATCGCTTTATCACTTGCAGCGAATCGTGACTTGACTGGTTCGTTGGTTGGTTGGTTGGTTAGTTGGTTGGCCAAGATGCGGAGAATGTCTCGGTATTTAAGGGTGTTGCCGCCGTCGATTGGTAACAAAAAGAGACGGCTTTAAGTGGTAGGTAATAAAAATCGTTCACAACTGTGAAGCAAGGCGTCCGGCTAAGGGATAAATGTTAAAATTAATATAGACTAGATTGTTTGATGTGAACAGAGTCTGAACATGGCTTGAGATGGCAGAGAATGAGAAGTGTGCGAATGAACAATAAAATGATTAATTCGGATTATGATCTTTGACCGAATGGGTCAAAGAATCTCCGGTTTTAATAGGCCGGGTTTTATTCTGCATTTGTTAAAGGACTTCTCATGCGGTATCCAGGAGTATAATATAGAATGATGGTATTCGAGTACTTTCGAACAGCAGTGCGGTTATGGACAGTTATAAATTGACAACCAACATATCCTTTATTTTAAATTAAATCCCAGAAGTTAAATCTTGTTAAGGCAACGTCCAAACATCTCTTAACGCTTATGGAGTAAAGAAGAGGTTGAAGCCGTGACGGTTCATGCAAAAATCGTTTGATGTAGGGAGATGTTCCTATATTAATCTCATTACTCCCACTTTAATACAAAAAGAAGAAGAAGAAGAAGAATCTCATCACTCACAATTCATCCTTCTCGAAATCATTGACGTGCGAGTAGAGCACTATGTGATGTTTGTCTTTGTTATTAAACGCAAGCAAACATTATTAGGAGAAGAAACCAATCTATTTGCTCATCAATCTCGTCAATCAGTGAAGGTACATGAGATTTGGATTGGATTTGGATTGGATTTGGATTGGATTTGGATTGGATTTGGATTGGATTTGGATTGGATTTGGATTGGATTTGGATTGGATTTGGATTGGATTTGGATTGGATTTGGATTGGATTTGGATTGGATTTGGATTGGATTTGGATTGGATTTGGATTGGATTTGGATTGGATTTGGATTGGATTTGGATTGGATTTGGATTGGATTTGGATTGGATTTGGATTGGATTTGGATTGGATTTGGATTGGATTTGGATTTGGATTGGATTTGGATTGGATTTGGATTGGATTTGGATTGGATTTGGATTGGATTTGGATTGGATTTGGATTGGATTTGGATTGGATTTGGATTGGATTTGGATTGGATTTGGATTGGATTTGGATTGGATTTGGATTGGATTTGGATTGGATTTGGATTGGATTTGGATTGGATTTGGATTGGATTTGGATTGGATTTGGATTGGATTTGGATTGGATTTGGATTGGATTTGGATTGGATTTGGATTGGATTTGGATTGGATTTGGATTGGATTTGGATTGGATTTGGATTGGATTTGGATTGGATTTGGATTGGATTTGGATTGGATTTGGATTGGATTTGGATTGGATTTGGATTGGATTTGGATTGGATTTGGATTGGATTTGGATTGGATTTGGATTGGATTTTGGATTGGATTTGGATTGGATTTGGATTGGATTTGGATTGGATTTGGATTGGATTTGGATTGGATTTGGATTGGATTTGGATTGGATTTGGATTGGATTTGGATTGGATTTGGATTGGATTTGGATTGGATTTGGATTGGATTTGGATTGGATTTGGATTGGATTTGGATTGGATTTGGATTGGATTTGGATTGGATTTGGATTGGATTTGGATTGGATTTGGATTGGATTTGGATTGGATTTGGATTGGATTTGGATTGGATTTGGATTGGATTTGGATTGGATTTGGATTGGATTTGGATTGGATTTGGATTGGATTTGGATTGGATTTGGATTGGATTTGGATTGGATTTGGATTGGATTTGGATTGGATTTGGATTGGATTTGGATTGGATTTGGATTGGATTTGGATTGGATTTGGATTGGATTTGGATTGGATTTGGATTGGATTTGGATTGGATTTGGATTGGATTTGGATTGGATTTGGATTGGATTTGGATTGGATTTGGATTGGATTTGGATTGGATTTGGATTGCACAGCAAAAATATATGAAAATTACACAAGATTTAAACAAGGCCAATTTGAAATATACACAACTGTACTTACATAAATTAGATGAATTTTCAATTGAATATCATGCACATAAACCGAACATCAAAAAACCTTTGGAACCGCATTGTTTTTCAATCAAATAAGTGCTACAATGTATTTTTACCTAGTACTGTAAAAATCAAGTGAAGCGCTTACTATTTTCAATAAATAAAAATTGAAGTTCACATGAACGTGTAAATTTCTAGGATCGTGCATCGAAACCAATGAAACAATGGCGCCCGATTCTTCTGCTGCCTTATCCTCTCGATAAGCTGTCATTCGTTTCCCAATATCATACAAAGTGGTCCGGAATCTCAGCGCAGTTGGATGTTTGTAATTGTTTCGAGATCAAACATCACATCCCGTGGTATATTTGGTATATCAACACAGAAATAAGAATTCAACCACATTGTGAAATTGCTGTTTGATTCCAAGGATCGGAAGATTGGTCATTGGAAGAGATTAGCGAGAACGAGAGAAAATCTATATTTTTTTTAACGATATAGATTTTCACTTTTTTTCTGAACATCAATCTCTCTGAAAAGCGATATGCTTTTGAACCAGAGTACTCATGAATTTGGCCATTACTTGTCATCTAAATGAATTTTCTTTTTAACTAAGCA
>JAHHFK020004433.1:0-133927 GCA_024533555.2 Aedes koreicus
GACAACGCCGACGGTCGGGTCGGTAACGATGGTAATTGATACGGCGACGACGGCCCGGCCACCGCGACCACCTTGTCCTCCCACAACCTGTTCGTGTGTCTGTGTGTGTGTGTGTGTGTGTGTGAGGGGGGGGGGGTGAATCTGAAAGTGGAAGAAAAAATAAGTCGACATAGAAATCGCATTTTGAAAATTATTCCAAGAGAAATGACTCCAACAAATTCAACGACTTCTAACTCCTACTCCCGTTTGATTTCTACTCTTCCACAGACCGGTGACGGATTGGATCGAACGCAAGCAGGGACGACGGCCAAGGATTATCCATTACAAAATATTTATAATTATCATCACATAAAAAAAAAAAAAAAAAAAAAAAACAGGCAGCAGGGGCACGAACAATAACATCAGCGAACGAATACGAATACTCCGACACGACCACAGTGACGCAAGGAGCACGGCCGAAGCGAGAGACAAAGGGATTGCACGCACACTGGGATGGGCGCGAAGCGGTGAGAGCGAGAGCGAAGTGCATTCGCGAGGGTTCGGCTGGGGCCGACGTGCCATCGCGGGGGTTCGTGCAGCCGAACAACTCTCGCTCGCTGTCAGTCGTCCAGCAGTAGTCGAGCGGTTCGCACGTATCGTGTAGTGTCACGGCTCGTCGCTCGTTCGTACATACATACATATATATAGATGTGTGTATTTATTCGGTCGCCCTTGGAAATAGTGATTGAGAAAAAAGGTTTTTAATTTTTTTTTTCGTTCGTTCGTTCGCTTGCTTGCTTGCTTTTGTACATTGTGTGTATTTTTCGAAGTGAAGGATAGAAGAAGAGGAAGAAGGAGGCAGAAGACGAAGCAAAAGAAGCAGCAAAATATGAAAGAAGTGCTTTTGTGTGGTGAACAGGCGTGCTCGTGTGTCTGTGGTGCACCACCAAGGAAGAGGTGAAAAGTTACTGAAATTTTTTTGTCCGTGCGAGCACTAGTGAGGTAGTCGGGGGCTAGTTGGCCCCAGTGCGGTTTTCTCGTAAACTGCTGTGATACAGTTAGAGAGGAGAAGTGGGGGCTACGGCCTATCGGAAGTGGGATTTCCAAACTCCGTGGAAATCGCGAAGTATTGTGATCGTTCGTTGCGAAACGTGAACAAACCGTAATTTGATTGCCCCATTATGTAGTGGAAAGCAATCGATTGCGAAATCAACAATCGCGAAGCCCTGAAGTTTCGCACGCTCGTATTTCGTGCGTTCAACAGTCCCAACTTTCCCTCGTGCGGTATCCCATTACGGGCTACGATAGTTACTCTGAAGAGTTGGGTGTCGATAATTTCGCCAACTGACGGTTCCGTTGTCGGTTGTGGGCTGGAAGAAACAAAGGAAAGCGACCCCCAGAACGGAATAGAAAACGGAATCAAGCAGCCAGAAGTAGAAGCGGGGCTGCGAGGAAAAAGTTCCACGCGTTTATGAGGGGCAAGACGTGTGGCAAGTGTGTGCTCCCGTTGACGAGCTGGTGTTGGTGCCCAAGTGTTCGCGAGCTCGCTTCGGTGTTAGTGATTGGCACCTGATTTGATGACCATTGTTTCTTCGTGTACCGCAAAACGATCCTGTGTGTTCTGTGAGTGAGTGGGAAGTGCGGAAGTATCGAATGAAACCGTCACGATAAACGGCAAAATGAGATGAATAATGGTGCAATTACTGCCGGGTGGCTATTAATCTTTGGCTAAACTACGAATTGGTCCGTTTGGAACCTCTTTCACTTTGGTTGTGTGAGTGTTTTTTTTTTTATTATTTTGTGTGAAAGAAACCTCCGTGTGTCGTGAATTGTGCTGAGATTTATTGTTATTTTCGTGAATCGACAGCACCGACTAGTTGTGCCTGCCAGATAGTGGTTTGTGTTTTCGTGAAAACCCCGTGAAAGATGTCGTTATTGCCGTTCCGTTGGATTACAACAGCAGTAGCAGCAGCAGCACTAGCGCTAGCACTACGCCCTGAGTGCAATATGGATTAAGTAGGGGCTATTTTTAGTGTCGCCGTCGCCTGCTTCGTCGCTACTGTTGACGTGAATGTGTGTGACCCCATTCTCGGGCGCTACTGTGGTCGGCAACATTTTACGTATTTTGTTTTTCGGATTACCCGTCTTCGTCGTCATCGATTCGTTGATAGCTGCCCACTAGTTGTTGTTGTTGTTGTAGTTGCTTTGTGGAGTGAATCAAAAGCAAATCAGGAATAGGCGTAGTTACTGGAATCTTGGTCCCACGGTGAAATTGTTGCTCAAAGTGGAGTGAGAAGCTGAACACAAGAGGTGAGTGAAGTTATTAACTTTTAGGGGGACCTCCTGCTGAGGTTGCGTTTAGTTAAGTACCGGTTGTAACTGATCGTTGAAGGTGGGATTCCGCTGGGAAGCGGGGAAATTCGAGTCGGTGATGGTTTCGAGTTACGCGTGTTGTGCAAGTGCGTGAAGCAAAGAGGACTATCGTGTTTTTGAGTGGAAAGAGTTGACAGTGTAAAAATTGGCAACACAGTATGCTGTGACTGAGACGATCAACCCCGACGGTAGATCCAATTGTGCGAACTTTTGCGGGGTAACTGAAATCTGGTTACTAACATCTAGTGCGCATCGCGATAATGAATGGAGCAAGTGATGATTTGTGACAACTCAGTGAAATGGGATGTGATTTTGTTTATGATGACAACAGTTCCTAGCATTCCCTGGTTGTTTATTAGAGATATGTTGACAGTTACAATCTTTATATATCGACAAAGATTTTTCATTAGGGCCTAACTGACAAACGTATACAATCGCTTTTTCCGCGAATATCTCATCATTGAAAAGTAGCCTAACCAATCCACCACTGTTATTTCGAAGAGGAAGAGTTCACCTATCCGATATAATTGAAGGCTTACATTGGCAGCCTTTTTGCCACGAGAAATTTACGAAAGAAGCCATTGTTTACGTTTGTCAGTTAGGCCCTAATGAAAAATCTTTGTCGATATATGGAACATATGACAGTGCCATCGTAAAGTGCGTTAAATTGTGTCTCATCGTGATGTGATAGGAAAAGCTTGAACATAAATCCTTCTAAAATTACTACAGGTATTCCTCGATAGTACGTACATTTTGATTCGATAGTACGTACAGTCACGAGCTAAGATTTTTACCCTTCTTACAAATTAACCTTCAAACAGGTTAGGGCGATGTGACATTATTTTTATTAAATATTTGTAATGGCTTACTTAGGATTTGGTCTTGAATCTCCGTGTACCAATTTATTGCATTCTCACTCCGATTATCTGGATTACCCTGCAATTAGTGACGTCACAACAGGACGATATGTTTCACCTCTCTCTCTATGTTATTGCTCATGCGTTAATGTCAGAGACGTCTATAAGGGCTGCCAGGTAGGTTGTCAACCGGTTAGTTTAACGTTATTTCGTGCTCCGGGACGGAAGGTATCGAGAGAACGAGCTTCCAGTAGTGCTGATTGGCAAATCTTAAAAACCAAGAGCACTGAAGCATGTTAGGCAACTTCCTGTTGCCATACCCCTACTCGACTTCCAAGAATGCTTGGATGAAAGGTTTTTGTTTAAACAATGGCTTTTTGAGGAATTTGTGCCTCGCGTCACCAGAATTTTGGAAGAATAAAATCAGAGTATAATTCAAATGGTCAAAGCACACTACCGAAAAACTCTGATGCAAGAGATACTGGGCGAACTGCAGAAATCCACGAAAATGTTAAACACATCACCATTAAAATGCTATTTTCTGGGTAACTCAAGCATGAGATTGTGTCCCAGGGGATGCAATAAGAAAATCCTGGAACATCCTGTATAATCCAGTGGATAGCGATGATGAAGATGACCTGCCATTATCTGTACTCCAGGATAAATTGCGGAGAATTTCTCAGAAAATTCTCGAGCTTCGAACTCAGGAAGAAGACGAAGATTTCGAATTTCTGAAGAATGATGATATTGTGCAGGGTGTTCTTAACCTTGATAAGGACAACAGTACATACACCGGAAATGATTCGACGTTACCAACAATCGAAGAAGAAATAAGTTTTTTCGACGATACTGCTAACTACAAAGAAGGTGCGTTTCCCATGAAGCAGCAATAAGCAAATTGAATTTGATTCTGAGGTACGCAGAAAACGGATGGCCGCTAAATACGCAATTAAGTTTGCGTCAAATGCGTCTTGACATTTTTGAAAGAGTAGCTGGTACATAACGAAATGCACTGATTGACCGCGTGCATTTGATTTTCTTTAACGTATCTGAGAAAATGGATTTTATTTTGTAAATTATCCGTGTTACGTATCCGATAAAATAGATTTTGTTTTCAAAAACCAACTTGAAATAAACGATTAGAACTACAAACATTTTTATTTTCGTATCTTTGAACAACAAAACCTGAATTAATCCATCTGTAATTACATCTGACCCTTTTCGTTTTGATTTCCTTTCATTTTCATTTTGATACATACAATACAAGAGAATCGAGCTGTTTCCAATTCGGTAGTAGAAACATTTAAAAAGGTGGGTAATTTGATCCTGGGCGCTCAATGTGGTTATAACTGATCGTGTTTTCGGAAGCTGATGTAATTGTATGTGTTGCATAAGATGGTCAGAAACTGGCTACTTACCCAGAAGTGCCCGTAATATGCCTGTGAGTTACCAATGTGGTCCAAGACTGTCGGAATGACCTTTAATGAACTTATTGTTGTATGCACATTTGATTTGACGTATCCTATGGTGGGTTAGGAAAGTTTAATGTTTCACTCATGTTCCGGCGATATTCTTGGAACCATTCGATCAATTCAAAAACTATTGAATTGCGTTCTATGAACTGAAAAAGCACACATTAGGCGTTGAAAACTCTCCAGTAATTGCTAAGAACTAATCTTCTCAAACAATGGTGCACAAATAAACTCTCTCTCTCTCTCTCTCTCTCTCTCTCTCTCTCTCTCTCTCTCTCTTTCTCTCTCTCTCTCTCAAAGTCACACACATACACACACACACACATACACGCGCGCACATTTTCTAATCTGGGGGATGGGGGGAGTGAGGGAGACGTTCTTTTTTGGGTGGGGGCTAGGGGGGGGGGCCCCTCCACAGCCCGCCGCCTCCCACCCACACACTCTCATCGACCGATGCGGTCGTTTTACTCTGTAGTCATTTGGGGCAGGGATAAGGTGCGACTCAAATCTCTTTGAGTGCAGCACGCGCTGCTACGAGACAGCACATTAAATTTCAAAGAGACGTGAAAGTGCAGTCTTTACTCCCGTGCACCCATATTTTGCCGTGCGCTCAAAGTCGCACATCTCATTTCTATTTTGCTCTCGTCTCTTTACGAGTTAACGATTGCACTCTCTCTTGTCGTCTCTGAGCAAACATAAGTGCGCAAAAAACTGACAAGGCGGCACTCTAGATGGGACCTGGTCAAATCTGTGTTTACTTCACATGTTTTCATGATGTTTTAGGGCCCAATTGTTTGCTCGTCTCAAGTTACATAATTGGTCCCATGATTAATAATTTGATCCTATTACAAATCTGCAAATCATTTACAGGGATAGACTTTGGTGTACATCGTTTCCTAGAATAACATATATGTAGAAGATTTTTTTTTTATTCTGCGTAAAACGAATATTAGTTTGCATGAACCAGCATTAAGGTACACACGTTTGCTTTTTTTTTTTAAATTCCCCACAGGCACACAGAGGAAGCAAAGTAATCATGGCAAACTCCAAGCGTAAATTAGAACTAGATTTATTTAATATTAATGAAGAAGAGAAAGTGGCATCGTGTAAAATTTGTGGAAAAGTGGTGAAATGCTTGCGAAATCTTACTTACGTCAGACATTATGTGTTGCAGCATAAGGAAATCGCTAAGGAAAATGGACTACTAAAAACGACGGATTACAATGATGGAACGGTTGTAGAGGACGGTTCTGAAATCAATCGGATGAAAATTACTGTGAAGATGAATAGGCAGGTTTACGTCAAAGCTATGGTTGAAACAGTAACCCTTGTAGGTGCTCCTCTGAAACTTTTAAATTATGCACCACTTCGAAAAATATTTGATGCAATCGAGAAAGGTTTGAACGGGAAACCTGGAGAAGGAACCCGAAGAATAGATTCTCGATCGATCAAACCAATTATTGAAACAACTGCCGAAAAAATCAAAGCAAAAATTACGGAAGAAATTTGTGGAAAATTGATTTGTTTGAAGCTGGATACTGCTACGCGATTAAGTCGAGATATTCTCTGCGTAAACATTCAATTTATCGCAAAAAATGTGATAAAAATTGGAACATTGGCCATGGTTGAACTAAAGCAGCGGCACACATCGGAGCACCTCGAAAAAGTAGTGCTAAATATCTTAGCATCCTACAAAATCGATGTTTCACAAATCTACAGCTGCACTACAGATAATGGTTCCAATATGTTGGCAACCAACAAACGAATTCTTAAACAACAGGAGATGGCAATGTATGGTCTTATTGATGACAACAACGAAGATGATTTGGAAGAGTAAACCTTAGAATTCAATAGTAACCCTTTCAAATATTAATCATATTTTTATTTCAGAGCCAATAAATCCACAGATGATTCAGATAGTGACAGCGATGATGAAATGGACGATGCGCAGAAAGAAGAAACTGATGATGTCGATTCCACGGATGAGCGCGAAAAACACCTTTTGGAGAAAATTACACCAGTATTTTCTGGTGTTCGATGTGCTGCTCATTCTGCACAACTGGCAGTATCTGATACCATAAAAGAGGCCAAATTAAGGAAGCACCTGACTGCAATTCAAGCATTTATTAAAAAATTAAGAAAGATTCCATACAAGAATCTTTTTAAGCTGAACCACATAGAGGCGCCGAAGCTCAGTTGTGATACTCGATGGAATTCGTGGTATGACAGTGCTTCCTCAGTCAAGTCCAACAAAGAGTTTATCTGTTCAATCACCAAGAATGACAAGGAAGTTGCTCTTACCAATGAAACATGGACATTTATTGACAATTTTATCGAGGGGTTTGAACCCGTAGCGCAGCTGACGATAGTTCTACAAACATCGCAGCTCACCATCGGAGATTTTTACTTAGCTTGGCTTTGATGTAAGATTCTTTTGGGTAAGAAAGAAAGTACGCTATCCAAACAGTTGCTTGCGAATATGGAAGCTCGCGAATCAGCCTTAACAAGTAACAAAGCCTTCTTAGCTGCGATTTATCTGGACCAGCGTATCAATTATCGAAACAGTCCATTTTTCACTGAAGATCAACGCCAGACTGCATTGGTAAGCACATTATGTTCCATCAGAAAATTTGGGTAGTAATATTATTATTTTTGTCTTAGTCGCATCTGATTAACACATGCAAGAGTAATCAGCATGTATCGCTAGGTGGGCTATCGAATGTATCAACAGATGATCCGGTCGAAGGTCACAGCGTAAATTATGATGACGTTTTGGAGGATTTTTTTCGCTCGCATGAGCTATCACAGGTCTCTAGCATCTCAACAAATTTGTTCGAACAGCTGGAAGATTTGAGCCGTTCTCCTCGTCTGAAACTTGAAAAGGGTCAGTCAATTTTGGACTATTGGTACGGCCGAAAGCAAGCGAAGCCAGAATTGTACTGCATGGCAGTGGTAGCACTTGCAACACCAGCAACACAAGTTTCAACTGAACGAGCATTCAGTACCTTGTCTTTCATCCTTACAAAGTTAAGAACTCGTCTCGGTGAAACAACATTGGCAAACATTTTGATGATAAGACTGAACGCTGAGCTATTCCAGCAAATTACCGTTTGATTTTTATCTAAAATGCTTTAACAGGAAGCTCCCACGAAGTGATGCACTCGATTTTTTTTATTAATTCAAATTTGTTTACTAATAATTCAGTGATATGAATAAAAATAAAGTGATTTATTGATTAAAATGCAATGTGTTATTAAAACATTTTAAAATGCCATGAGAAATCAGGTGATATTTGATATGAAAACGATCTTCCTGTCCCTGAGCCCCTACGTCCCTATGCACCTTGATCTCTGATGCGCTATATTTGATTTAAGTTTATTGTAATATTATTTTGCCATGACCATAGCGCCAAGTGCAGTTAGACCACTGACACTGGCGTAAAAAAGTGCTACGGGTGATTAAAGACCATCTTATATAATACATTAGAGAATATGTAGTATATGGACTACCCAAATAGAGATATCATGTTGTCTTATAGCTACTCTAAGTGTTTCATCAATCTGTATTTTGATTCGACAAAAAAATCCGTCCAATTATACTCCTGTTTGGATTGTTTAGCAGTTTGAGCTCACATTTTTAGAATAGAATGGATGTTCACTGTGCATTGTATACTGTGTGCAAAACCGATTACGAACGCGGAAGAAGTTAATAACTTTTCCTACAAAAGTCTATCAGAGAGGATCAAAGATGCGTTTCAAATTAAACTTCCTTAGGAACGGGAGCTGTCTCATGAATGTGAACATTCCTTAATAATTAATTAATTTGATTTGTTTCGCCTCAATTACCCATGCACAGTATACTTCATAAAATACGTTTGATATTGTAACAAAACTGACATTCATGCGGCAAGCAAAACAAATAGCGAAATGCGTCAGAAAGGTGGGAGGAAGTTACTGTCACAAAAAGCTATTGTACATTGTCAGTCCTACTAAATATATTGGAGTTCCTTTTCAGGTAGTAAACATATCATATCATTTCACGAGACTGAAAATTTCATGTACCATCCATGAGTAAGGCATGTGGCATTGTGGTGTATAAATAAGTCTTAGTTTCTATATAAAAATCTTTTTAAGTGCCTATGTTTTAAATGGCCCGACTAGTTTGTGAATAATATTTTTTTTAATATTCATATTTTCCTCTGTGGACCCCTAAAATGCCTTTTTGTTACTAAGATAAAAATAAATCATTTTGATACCATTAACCAAAGCACGAGCCAAAGCACAGAGTAAAGCACAGTGTAAAGCACAGTGCATTACTCTTTATCTCTGAAAGAGTAGTGCATGTGCGGCTTTCTGTCTCTCGCGGTGCTACGAAATCTCTCACACGTTTGTTATGTGCGCTCTTCTAAAACAGGAGACGCACACTTGAAATTGGGTGAAGCACTTGTCTATTTTGCACTGCTCTGTGTATTTCGACAATCCCTGGGGGAATCTATAAAGAGAAATGAGATAGGAGGAGGAATTTGTAATTTTTGGAGGGGTTTTTTGGGAAGTTTAAAAGGGGTGGAGGAGGGAATAGAAAAAAATGGTGGGAGGGGGGGAGAAATAAAGGTGGGGGGGGGGAAGAAGGAAGGGAGGGGGAGTGGTTGATGGATTTTGGGTGGAAGAGGGAAAATAAGGGAGAGAGGTGAGTGTGAGTGGTGGGGGGGGATGGCCATCACCGCAAATCGTTATATTGAAAACTGCTTGTCTAAGGTGAAACAGTTTATTTCTCAAAAACATCGTGGACGAAAAGTAGTGTTCTGGCCGGATTTAGCATCGAGCCATTATGCGAAGAAATCTTTGGAAGCCATGGAAAGCATGAAGATCCCTTATGTGCTGAAGGATGAAAACCCTCCAAACGTGCCACAACTTCGCCCAATTGAAGATTTTTGGGCCTATCTGAAACGGAAGGTATATTCAAACAACTTTCGTCCAAAAACTACCAAACATCTTCAGCAAAAAATAAAAAAAGCGCTCGCAAATATGAAAACATTAAGTTTTGCGGCGTCCATGAGCAAAGTGCCTGCCAACTGCCGCAAGGCTGAGCGAATTGGTGTAAAAAAAAAAAAAAAATTGGTGTAAATTTTCAATCTGCATCAACTTGTTTGTTTATATGAACAACTAAGATAAAGAGTGATTGCTTTTGTTTACAAATAAAAAATATATGGCCTTTTTACTTTTGTGCAGATTTCACTATCCATACGTTAATAGGGCTACATATAAATTTACTTAGTAAAACATATTATTTGTTATTATTGAAGCAATTTAAAACATAGTAATAGAAAATTTATTTTAATTATTGTGATTCGATAGTACGTACGTTTCGATAGTACGTACACTGAACGAGGCGCAGGTGTACGTACTATCGAGGTATACCTGTATTGTGGCATTCACGCGAATCAAAAAAATTAAAAACTTAAGAGAGAAAGGTACGCATTTGGAAGTTTCAAATACAGTCAAATACCTTGGAGTATTCCTTGACAGTAATCTAAACTGGAACTTTCATTTAGAGCAGACAATCAACAAAGCGACAAATACTCTATGGATAGCTAAAAAATACATTTGGTAAGCAAGGGGAACTAAGGCCAAAAACGAACAATTGGATTAATTCGAAAATTGTGGGACTGAAAATGACCTATGCTGCACTGGTCCGGTGGCCAAAAACCGTAGAAACAGTTGTACAGAGAAGGTTGGAAAAACTTCAAAGGCTAGCAACTTGTTCTATTACTGGTAAGATGAGAAGTACACCAACAAAGGCACTGGATGCATTGCTTTTCATGAATTTTTTAGAAGCTGAAAAGAGTGCTCTAAGGATCAGAAGGTATGTGAACCTTTTCGAAGGTGGTCTAACAGGACATCTTAACATTCTAAAAATTGTTAGATTTAATCCTTTAGTTATGAACAACGAAGATTGGATGGAGAAAAAATACAACTTTGACTGTTCATTTCAAGTTAATGATCCTGGACGTCATTCGTGATAAGAGGTGGTCCAAAGCTCCGTCAAGGATCGATTGTTTTCTATACAGACGGGTCAAAAATGAACAATCAAGTGAGAGCAAGTGAAACTGACCCAGGAACATGTCAGTTCCAATGGATAAGTGGCCAACTGTATTCCAAGCTGAAATTCAAGCAATTCTGGAATGTTCTGTCATATGCATTATGTCGGACAGCCAAGCCGCTCTTAATGCTCTAAAGCCAGCAACATGCTTTTTCAAGCATGTTTGGGAATGTGTTCAATCACTCCAAAAGTTGTCGTAATCAAGTCACTTTGTACTGGTTTCCTGCCCATTGTGGATTTGATGGAAACGAGAGAGTCGATC
This sequence comes from Aedes koreicus, assembly GCA_024533555.2. Lineage (NCBI taxonomy): Eukaryota > Metazoa > Arthropoda > Insecta > Diptera > Culicidae > Aedes > Aedes koreicus. The sequence goes on from JAHHFK020004433.1 coordinate 11,043, forward strand.
AACTAGCAAGACTCGGATCGTCTCATCAGTTCACAGGACCTGATCCCTTTTATGGTTTATCTGCTTCTTCACTTAGAATAGAGATGAAAGCCTGGGAATGCTTGAAAGGGGAGGCAAACTAGAACAACACTTTCATAGCTAGGCAATCAAAGCGGTTCATTACTCCAACCATTTCAATGACTCGCAAATTACTTGATCTCACCAAAACAGAACTAACCTTAAATACCGGCCTTATAACTGGCCACTGTCCGAGCCGTTATCATTTGTAGCTGATAGGGAAACTTCAAGGTGATTCATATCGATTTTGTGACATGCACAAAGAAAACTCGGAACACTCGTTATGCCACTGTCCGGCAATCTCCAACAAAAGATTTAAATTCTTCAGCAAAGGGCTACTGGAACCCTTTGAGATCTGGAGAACTATCCCCAGTACGGTAGTGCACTTTATTCGGTGTGTTATACCACCCTGGGACAACGCTTTGAGTCAAACATTTGCGATCACATGATCAGTGATCAGTGATGCGTCATGCTGACAATATCTAAGGCAAAAAAAGGGGATATGTTACAACAGCTCTGAAAATTGGTCGCAGTGATGAAGATTCCCGACATGGATCATTGATGGATAGAACTTGGTAGTTAGAGAGTATGCTGAAAGATGTATGATATTAATACAAAGTGAAGTTTTCTCGAGTTTTTTTTATTATGCTCGTTTAAAACGAAGTGTCCTAAGAGCTCGGTTGCTCAATTTTGTGTAAGAGATTGGCAGCTAACGGTTAGTTTAGTAGAGCTCTATCATCTAATTCGATTCATTCTCATATTTTTTTCAACAACTCAGTTGATGTCGTATTCATTGCTTGGCTTGAACGAATGGCCCTCCCAACAAAAATTTAAATCCTGGAGAGTGTGAGCTGTTTAGTGAAATACCTGTAACTAGAAAATGAGAAGAAAGATTAGTAATTTCCATTTAATTCCAACTATGGGACTCGAGACGAGTTTTTGTACACGACACTGAAGAAATCTGCATATTGTCGACTAAATAAGCTGTATCTGTCAAGTTGAAAGTTTATAGTTTTAATTAAATGGAAATTGCTAAGTTAAGTTTTCTAGTTAACAATTTAAAGCTGAATATAAGGTTAAGAAGCTAATATTTGGTTGAACTAGCTGTTATGCAACATGCAATCTATGTTCGGTTGAAACTGGCTGAATCCATTTGACAATGACCCAAGGACTCACTGGACTTTCAAAATTAACAAACTGGTCGAAAAACCATCAGCCTATATTTTTTCTTATTGAACATTGGAATTGGCAAAATCATAAACAAACGTTAATAACATAGAAGTGAGAGTTTCGAAGTTGAGAAAAATCTATTCGGTAGGATGAATTCAATGAATGATAATGAATTTAAGTCTGTAAGCAAACATGAAGTTATTGAATTTAGGGAATCGTATAAGTTTGCGTAGAAGTGATCGAAAACAGATGTACACTGTATATGAAAGTCTGAGGCTCGGTATAACTCCCAAAAACTTCAATTAACTGCTCGTAGTGATAGCAAAAGTTGCTTTGTTTTGTCTCAGACTTGCAGCACAAAGGAAAACAAAACAAAAACTTTAAGATAGAATTAACGGTCGTCATTATGTCTCAAGACGACCAGTTTTGTTTTGTTCAAAACGTAATACTTTTCTTTAAAATTTACTGTTGGTATTAACTGTTTTCTACTCACTAACCGGAACATCAACATAATGATGGCCTTAGTACATTGATAGTGTTTGAAAAAAATCATATTAGTTCTACTTCACCATATAGTGATAATATAGCCCCCACTGGTTTATAAGTATACTGAATGAGCTGATCAAATTATTATGACCGTGATGTATACGGATTCTGGTCGGAACCTTCACGATAAACTTCTGGGAAATCTGCTAAGCTCAGTAATATCTTAAACATTCAAAGAGTTCTGCGAAGTTTAAAGAACTCGTTCTTAATCTTTAGAGTTATTGGAAATGCTGAAGAGCTACTAGAATGTCGGAATAAAGCCCACAGAATATTTGAGAAGTTCTTTGAGGGTACTGAAAAGTCTCAGGAGCTCTGTTCTCTGAAAAGCTCTGTTGACAATCTGAAAAATCAATCACTTTTCTATAGTTCTTTTATGAAAACTTAATAAGGTTGTTTTTTTTCTAAACCAAAAAAAAACTTTTAGAAAGTCTATCAAGTTGGCAAAAACCTCTGAGAAGTTTGTTTCGTTGATTTCGTTTTGAAGTTTTTAAAACCCCTGACAAATCATTCGAGCTTCTGAGGTCTTCGAAGTCTTTAGTTTCTTTGCGAATTTCGGTAAATTTATAAGAATTTCAACCTTCACAAAAAGCTGGTTAAGTCCTGTGCAATCTGTGAACTAGAGTACTTTAGAGAAAACTGAATTTTAAGGTCGAGCCATAAAATTTCAGCAACGTTTTCAAACGTTTTCAATAATCGGTAAAATTTTAAGAGATACTATAGATCACCTGTAAAAAATCTATAAGTTTGTAATGTTCCTAAAACTCCATCGATCACGAAGAAGTTAGTGAATCTGCACTGGTCGTTTCGAAAATATCCGCAGTTTTGGATTCCAAGGTGGGAGTCCTGGGGTAAGTACCTGACCAAGGTGGGATTCCTGGATTAATTATCTGACTTCCTCCGGAAATGTGGCCATATTGAGATCTTTTCCAAAACCTGGCTTGTGATTTATCAAAATTCATGATTTTTCTAAAATTGTCTTCGGACGACATTCTGAGGGTGTCTGACCGTACTGTCCACTTGAGAAAACGATTTGAATTTGGGACACTTTTCCGGCAGAACTCGGATTCCGTAGAATTACTCCAAGAGGCTAGTATGGTCAGACACCCTCAGAATGTCCTCTGAAGACATAAGGGGGTTTTTTATTGGGGCGGGGGGGTGGTGGGGAATATTTTTGGATGGGTCCTGTGTCGGGGGAATTTGGTACCGCCGGGCCCTCCCCCCCTATTTTTTTTTTTTTTTTTTTTTTAAGTAAATTTGTAAAGGTTTTCTGAATTCTGGAAAGGGTGGTGGTCTGTATTGCAATTTTTCGGGTATTGTTAAAATCTTACCGTAATTTTTTAATTTTTTATGTGATTTTTTCTGAATTTTCTTTGATTTGGTTGCGTACGGTTCGGTGTGGTGGTGGGTGTTGAGTTTTTTTTTATTTTTTTTAAATTTAATTAATGTGGGGGGGGGGTGTGGGTTGGGTACTCTCGAATATACTCTGTGTAGTTTTTTTTTTCATAAATATTAAAAATAGGGTATGTGTCCCTTGACTCAGCCTAATATGCAACAATCGATTACATTTTTTACTATAACTCGTAAAGTATTTGAGCTGGAAGCGATATTGAACTAGTTATACACTTGCTTAGATATGTTCAATATACCATTTGGTAGTATGTATCACGAAAAGTTACACAGCTCATTTTATAAAGTCAGAAACTGTCGAGGGATATGGATGTAATGTCGGTCTATAAGCGCCAAATTGGGTCTATTCATGGATGCAAGTTCGTCCCATTTGACAGATTTGTTATTAAAAGTTGTCTTCGTACGATTTTTTTCTCTGATTTACTGATTCAATGCGTTTCCAGCTGTATTCGCTCTACCCAACAAACAATTTCATAAATCAAACTATACTAAAACTGCTAAGAAACACTTAAGTGATTTTTACATATGATTTAGCGACCATTTGATAATCAAAACATTATAATTCACTCTACACAGATTTTGTTCCTTTAGTTTGTGTTAAGATGACCCATATGGAAAACTTTCAATCGAAACTCAGACATTTTTATTGTAAATTTTATCATTAACAACATTTTTACCACGCTTTCCATATAACAGGCCATAGTTGGGAACGTGGAAAAAAATATGTTCCTAACATTGGGTCTATGGTTTTCTTGTTAAATCATTGTTATTTTACCTATGTGACCTGTTAGTTTATAACGTGTGACTATTTTCTGTACATCTTGGCTGTTTTATTCGGTTTATAGGTTCAATGTCTGCAAATTAAGATCATTCGAAGATCGTGTAGATAATCTGTTCAGCTTAACCAGTAAAGTCATATTGTCTAAAAAGTTGAGGAAATCGAAAATTACGCGGAATTGAGCAACTATTAATAGATTAATAATGTTTCAACTGCTTTGAAATAAATCGGTCATCCTGATAGGAATATAATTTTGTTGATTATCGGCGAATTAATGACATTTTTGGTACATAGGCCGAATGAAGGAGCTAGGCTGACATTACATCCCGTTACCCTACTGGAGGGTCACCCTAGGTGGCCAGTATGGTCAGGAATCCTCAGAATGTCCTCTGAAGACCTATTTTTGCAAAATCATAAAGTTTGATATATCGCTAGCCTGGTTTTGGGAACGATTTGAATATTGCCACTTTTCCGGAGAAACGCGGATCCCGCAGGGTCTCCCTTAGTGGCCAGTTAAACCGTCTTTTCATGACCTAGTTTTACAAAATCATGAAGTTTGATGTGTCGCAGGGCAGGTTTTGGCAACGAGTTGAATATGGCCATTTTCCCGGAGGAACTGAACTCCGGAGGGTCACTTAAAGTGGCCAGAATGGTAAGAAATCCTCAGAATATCCTTCGAAGACCTAGTTTTGCAAAATCATAAAGTTTGATATGTCGCAAGTAAGGTTTTGGTAAAAAATTGATTATGGCCGCTTTTCCGGAGGAACTCAAAATCCCGCCGAGCCGCCTCAAGTTGCCAGTATATTCAAACACCGTCAGAATTTCCTCTGAAGACTAAGTTTTGAGAAATCATGAAGTTTGATTTGTCGCAAGCCAGGTTTTGGTAACGATTTGAATACGGCCACTTTCCTGGGGAAAATCCGATGCTGCAGCGCCTTCTCAAGTGGCCAGTATGGTCAGACACCCTCAGAATGTCCGCCGAAGACCAAATTTTGCAAAATAATAAAGTTTGATACGTCGCCACTTGGGTTTTGGTAACGATTTGAATATGGTCACTTTTCCGGAGGAATTCTAACTCCGGAGGGTCACCCCAAGTGGCCAGTATGGTAAGAAATCCTGAGATGTGATCCGATGAGCTAGTTTTGCTAAATCATGAAGTTTGATGTGTCGCAAGGCAGGTTGTGACAAAAATTTGATTATGGGCACTTTCCCGGAGGAACTTGGATCCCGCATGGTCGTCTTTTAGTGGCCAGTATGGTCAGAAATCCTCAAAATGTCTTCTGATGACCTAGTTTTTTTTAAATCATGAAGTTTGATATGCCGCATGACATGTTTCGCATCTGAAAATATTTTGTCCACCATCCCTGGACAGGTAATTACCCCAGTAATCCTACTTTGGAATCCGAAACTACGGACATTTTCGGAATAACCAGTGCAGATCGACAAACCAGGATAATTTTGGCTAACGATTGAGTATCATAAATTAAAAATTTGAATTTTTCTATCTCAGAGGTGTTGGTGACGCACGTGTTAAAGGAGCTATACATAAACCACGTAGACTTTTCTGGGGAAGGGGGGGGGGGGGGTGTTGACCACTTCATACAAAAATTCAAAAAATGGTATGAAGAAATGTCTACGAGGGGGAGGGGGGGTCTGAGATTTTCTTAAATGAATCTACGTGGTTTATGAATCGGCCCTAAGGATTTTTCGATGTTCAAAAATTGGAATCTGAATTTTGTTTCTCTAAAATCGAGGAAAATTATGAGAAGTACATAAAATGTTAAAAAAAAACTTTCAACATTGAGCATGAGCATGAGCACACTTATGCATCATCCAAATCACATCAGTGCAAGCGAGAGGGAAACAAAACAGTGAGAATAGGGACAATCGATTCGTGTAATTGTTGCCAGAAATTAATTTATCTTTCATGTGGTGGCGAGTGTGTTTGAAGTGTGGTGGATTGTGTGTTTGAGGGTATTAATTCATGGTGGCCGAGTGACTTACCCCCTGCTCTCTGAACTTCTCAGAAGTTTAAGAGGCTTTTCAAAGGATTACTTAGACTATTCAATGTTCTTCAGATTCCTGTTCTGATGCGAAAAGCCCGTTGAAAATCAGTTGAAATAACTGATATAGAACAAAATTTAGTCATGAAAGAGTTAGGGCCTGTTCATAAACCACGTAGACTCATGTTTGATAATGTTAAAACCAACCCCCTCCCCAACCCCCGCCCCCCTCTTAGACATGTCTTTTGTATGGAGCGTAGACTTTGGTCAGAAAACCCCCTCCCACCCAGTCTACGTAGTTTATGAATAGTCCCTTACTGTAATTTATTATGATAGGAGAGTGTTATGGATTTCCGAAACTTTTTCAAGATTGCGAAATATCTAGGGTAGGGAACGGCTTCAGCTCCCCGGGACCCTATTCCAAGCACGGGGTAAACGATAACTTACAACGCTCATTTTTTGCACCATGGTGCATCATCATGTGAAGTATCATACTGCAAAAAAATGAGCGTTGTAGGTTAACGTTTAGCCCTTGCTTGGAATAGGGTCCCGAGGAGCTTAAGCCGTTCCCTACCCTACTTAATGTTTAGTAATGTTGAGAGTTTTTGTAACTATTGGTTTAAATCGGTCCAAATCAGCTTTCCAGCATTATAAAACATCTCCTAGTTACCCAATGAAAAACCACAATCACACTTTTTCAGTGGCCCCAATAGCATCCTTACTGTTGGTTTAAATCGGTTCAATTCGGAAATCGGTACTAATTACACTTGACAGCTTGTCGTTAACCAAAACTAACCCTGCTGCCATCCAATCCTGTTATCCAAAATCCCAGTGATTTCTCATGGCAGTGCAGTGGACTCCGCGGCTTCCAGTAAAGCGAGTATCACGTCAACAATTTCCTAGCCATTCCCTACTTGACCTACAGTCGGGTGAGGCCGGCGCCGGTGTTGCCTTGATTTGGGATCACCAGTTTTTACACATTGAGGATGTATGTTAGTCCCAAGCATCATCTGTTGGTTCTCTGTGTAATAACAGCTGATCTGGCAACAACGGAGTAGCAACCTCGGGCGGTCAATCATGCTCATGCTCAATGTTGAGAGTTTTTTTTTAACATTTTATATCTTAGTTTTTTTTTAACATCTGATAATTTTCCTCGATTTTAGAGAAACAAAATTCAGATTCCAGTTTTGAACATCGAAAAATCCTTAGGGCCGGTTCATAAACCACGTACTCATTTTAGAAAATCTCAGACCCCCCTCCCCCTGATAGACATTTCTTCATACAATTTTTTGAATTTTTGTCAATTTTTGGTCAAAGCAGCCCCCCCCCCCCGCACAAAAAGTCTACGTGGTTTATGAATAGCCCCTTAACACGTGCGTCACCAACCCTCTGAGATAGAAAAATTCAAATTTTAAATTTATGATACTCAATCGTTAGCCATCGAATTTTGATGCGGTTTTCTGCAATAGATCAGAAAATTATCCTGGTTTGTCGATTTGCACTGGTTATTCCGAAAATATCCGTAGTTTCGGATTCCAAGGTGGGAGTACTGGGGTAAATAAAATGTTCGGCCTATACTTTAACATGGGAGCTGTCAGATTTATCACCACTCGGAGTCTTCTTCTTTTTTCAACCTGGATTCGCCCATTGTAAATTTAAGCCAGATAACGCCAGAGGGATCACTTGTTAACTTCATTCAATCACTCGACACTGAAGTCGACTCGACTGTTAGTCGCGGACGAAATGTGACCTTGGTGTTGGTTCTCAGGGAGTGTTTATACGGAAACATAAACTGAATAAGATGTTTAAAATTTATCGTCAAGAATGGTCAACACTTCCGAGGCTGACATTTTCCAAAGTTTGAACCCAACAACACAAGAATTAGTACGATCACCACCACGTGTTCGATATCCTTCGCCATCAGTTGAACCTTTCAAAAAAAAAATCTGGCTTTGCGCTAAACCGGCTCCCTCCAGCGCGAACCGAATCGATGAAAAGTGACCGAGCCCAAAGCCATCAAATTGCCCAATTTTTTTTAATAATCGTTTATTTGTACAGGCTCAATCGAATCAACTTTACAGAGCCAAATTTTCATATTTATATACATCATTTATCTTAAAACTAAAGTTAGGAGGATAGAGCCGATTACTCGCGGCCGTCTCGAGGTTAATAGAAATTACAAATTACGGATGGGAAAGAGGGTGGGAATTTAAGGTATGGTTTACATAACACATTAAATTTAAATTCTAAATTATCTAAAAACTTATAACTATACAATTTATGGTTTACTTTTGACTTGAACATTTTTTGAAAAAGAAAAAAAAACACACATACACAGATAAAAAAAAAAACTTATAGTAAACATACAGGTTAAACTAACAACAATCTAAGGCTAATGTTAGTCAAAAACACATAAATGAGTTTCATGTACTCCAAATCACGTACAGCCAAAATATCTCGAATTGGCACATTGGGTTGTCTACCTCGAGCCCGAAGGGAATCATAAAGCTCCGATCTGACTCCACGATGTTCAGCACAAGACCAAATAACGTGATCTGCGTCCTGATAGCCTTGTCCACACTCGCAGAGATTGCTGTCGCTCAGCCCAACCCGGTATAAATGAGCGTTCAAAGAATAATGATTGGACATGAGGCGAGACATGACACGAATGAAGTCTCGACCCACATCCATCCCCTTAAACCAGGATTTCTTCGACACCTTTGGGATGATAGAATATTGCCATCGCCCCAAATCTCCTTTACTCCATTTATACTGCCAGCTGACGAGTGATTGTTGACGAAAAATAGGAAAAAATTCGTTGAAGGCGATTTGTCGATCACAAATATCGCCTTCCATAGCGCCCACCTTTGCAAGCGAGTCCGCTTTCTCATTGCCCGGAATTGAACAATGAGATGGGACCCATACAAAGGTGATGATAAAATAACGCGAAGATAAAGCACTTAGAAGCTCCTGTATTTTCATGAGAAAATACGAGGAGTGCTTTACCGGCCTCAATGAGCGAATAGCCTCTATAGAACTGAGACTATCCGTGAAAATGAAGTACTGATCCGGTGTTAATGAGGCAACCATTTCTAGCGTAAAGTGTATTGCCGCTAATTCGGCTCACAGGATTAGTTAGTAATGTTTGTTGTAGTTATTTAACGTAAGCAAACATTATTAGAAAACGAAACCGATCCTTCAACTGCCCAATTGTTTGATTCATCGTAGGATGAATATAGGAACAATGAGATTCATATGGGGGCAGTTTCCCTACTTGCCAAAGATGCAGGAAGCGTCCGTTTAACTTAAAGTCATACAATATGTGAAAAATTTCCGGTAGGATCTACGTGAGAACAAACTGCTTTCTGCCTAACTTTATGGATGGTGACTTACTTGTAAGCCTTTAGTTGATTCTACAAATCAACTGAGACTTTTCTGGACACAAGCGAAATAACCTGTTTTCCAGTGAGGTGATTCGCAAATAAACCTTTCGAAACTGTGGGTCAATTATAAAAGTCGAGTCGAGCAACTCGACTCGACACTTGTCACTGTTATGTCGAGCAAAATTGCGCATTACTGATGCCGACTGCATCTAATCGAGTCGGCAACCGAACTCGACTGTTAACTTTAGTGTTGAAATTCTTCAAAATGTCATTGAAAAATCACACCATGCAATATATCAGGACTTTCATCAATTTAGCTGTAACTTTCGACAGTCGAAGCTATTGTTTTGTAAATTACACTCATGTTTTTGTCATTCAGAAAACGTTATTGACAGTTTTTCAAGAGTGTCCTGCTCAATCTGCTCCCAGCATTCTTGAACTCGGGTTTTCAGCATATTTACGTTGTTGAATTGCTTCCCATTTTCGTAAACGCGGCGGGCAAGTATCGACCAAAGGTTTTCGATGGGGTTTAGATCCGGAGAGCAAGCTGGCCACTCGAGAACCTCGATATTTTTATCGGAAAACCACGCTATAGTCTGTTTTGAGTTGTGGATTGCAGTATTAGCTTGTTGGAAAACAAAATCTGGACCCATCATTGACTCGCCGTGTTCAATCAAACTTATCTCCAACATTTCTATGTAATCCTCCGATTTCATTTTTGTTGAAATCCACGCCAATGGAAGCTTGCCTCGGAAGGAAAATGCTCCCCAAACCATCAGGGTACCACCACCAAAGTTCCTGCTCATTTTAACATCCGGGACCTTGCGCAAATCGTTCAAGTAGTATTGCCATCCGTCTGGTCCGTCCAAGTTGAGCTTTTTTCAACGTTTTTCCATTCATCGGTCCAGGAAATGTACTTCTTAGCGAAATTGAACCGATTCAACTTGTGCCGTTCTGTAAGGTTGGGTTTTCCAAGTCTCTTACGCCACGCCAAGTTCTCGCTGCTGGACAAAATCTGTTGTACACGACGTGTAGTCACCGGAAGCTCCAATTCTGCACGGATTTGTGACGCTGTTCTTTTCTGGTTCGTTGCAATTCTACATATTCTCCGTTTATCCTTAGCTGAAAGCTTACTTTTCTCGATGCGCGCGCCACTCTTATCACCATTTATCAAGAAGTTTCCGATAACCGTGGGTGATCGAAAGAGATTTCGACCGAATTTACTATTCGAGAGGCCTGCATCGTGGTAGGCCGTGATTTTTACCTTTTCCTCGTACGTCAGATGCTTGGATCGACCCATTGCCGTAAAATTACAGGGGAAAAAAATCCGATCACACTACAATTTGAAGAAACCTTAACCTCCAATCAGTTTGAATGCAAATCAAAACAAATACCTGTCAAATAAGAGCCAAGGTGATTTTTAACCAGGGTGGTACTATTTATGTTTCGCATGGTTTTTTATGAATTTCTCAGCTTAAATGTGAATAGTCACCAAAATTTCCAGAACAACTAATCAGACAGACGTGTAGTAGGATACTGATTAGCGTTAAACGAATGAACATATTAAAAATATTACGAAAAAACATGGTGGTGCTATTTTTGTTTCGCTGAGTGTATTTATATGTGGACAAGTGTCGATCTATTTTGAAGATGATAAAGCCAACTAATTTATGCGTGATGATACTAAAACTATTGACAGCATTATTTCTTTTCACATTCAACATTCGCATCGATTTCACGTCAAAGATTTTATCTCGAAATTCTCTAACATTCTGGTAAAGCATTCAAACTTTTTTCTAAGCTTCCAGTACCCTAAGAGGGAAGTTTTTCAAAATCGAGGATTTTTATTTTTATTTTTAGAGGATTCTCTGAGCATTGGAAGAATTCTCAATAACTTCTTTGATAAATTGAGCAACTTCTTGAATTTTTTTAAACTTCTCTGCTAAACTTCAGGAAAGCTTGCTTACCCACCATATCTCTTAAACAAGCTGAGATGGAATCCAAGGAATTGTAATTCCTACAAGAGGTTGTGTCCTAGCTCATAGTACGATGCGAACGGTTGGAAAGATGCTGTTTACCATATTTTAATATGGTGGCATGAGCAATGAATATCATTATGGTCATATGAATGATTTTTTTTATAGACTGCTTCTTCGGTTCGTCAGTGATTATCTTTTGAATTTGAGTAAAGGTCTCACCTGATCTTCTGAAAAGCTCTTTGTTAAAATTTTGAAAGTTTCCTCCCAGACTTCTGGCAAGTTTTCTCATGAACTTCATGGCAGTCACTCCCGATTTTTTTGACAATTAACATCTAACAACCCAACCTTACCTTCCAAAAACAAATGGTAAGTTTTTCCTGAGCTTAGTTACTTTCTAATCTTCTGATAAGTCCCATCCTGAACTGCGAGGAAAATTTCTCCAAAACTTTGGGAAAGTTCTCTCCAGAATTTCTTGGAAATTCTCTTTAAATTTCTTGGAAGTTTATTCTTGAACTTTTGAGAAGCCCTCCTCTGAACTTCAGGAAAGTTTTCTCATAAATTTGGGAGAAGTTTGTTCCTGAATTTCTGTGAAATTCCTACTTGAACTAATAGGAAGCTCCCCCCATACTTCTGGAAAGTTTCTTCCTGTTCTTGAAGCATCTACCTGAACTCCTGGGAATTCCTGAACTTCAAGGAAGCCTCATTCTGAAATTCGGGAATGTTCGATTCTGAACTTCTTTAGAAGTCATCTGAACTTCTTCTGGGAGGTCATCTCCTGAACTTCCGAAGTTCTTTCCTAAAGTTTTTGAGAAATTCTTTCTAAAACTTATAGGTAGCGCTCTCTCTAGTAAGTTTCTTCCTAAAATTCGGTGAAGTTATTTCCTGAGTTATTCTCAATAAACTTCTAATAAAGGGTGATACGGTCAAAATTTGGTCAAGGGAAACGCGTGTAAATCGGTGAAATCGTTTATTTAAAAAATCAAATTAAATTTCTTTTTCAAGTTCAATTAGTATAAAATTCAGGAAAAATATTCAGTTAGGCTTCCGCTTTTCCAAATCCGAATTGCCGGGCCTTACGCTTGACCCCTGCCATCAGATTTTGTACAGCCACCTTGTCCACCTTCTTCGCCGCAGAAAGCCAGTTTGCCTTGAACTGCTGCTCGTCCTTAGCAGTTTTTTTGGTCTTCTTTAGGTTCCGCTTGACAATAGCCCAGTATTTCTCAATTGGGCGGAGCTCTGGCGTGTTGGGAGGGTTCTTGTCCTTGGGAACCACCTGCACGTTGTTGGCGGCGTACCACTCCATGGCCTTTTTACCGTAATGGCAAGATGCCAAATCCGGCCAAAACAGTACGGAACAACCGTGTTTCTTCAGGAAAGGCAGCAGACGTTTATTCAAACACTCTTTCACGTAAATTTCTTGGTTGACAGTCCCGGAAGCTATGAAAATGCTGCTTTTCAAGCCACAGGTACAGATGGCTTGCCAAACCAGATATTTCTTTGCGAACTTTGACAGTTTCGTGTGCTTGAAAATATCTGCTACCTTTCCCCTTCCTTTTGCCGTATAAAACTCCTGTCCCGGAAGCTGCTTGTAGTCGGCTTTGACGTAGGTTTCGTCGTCCATTACCACGCAGTCAAACTTCGTCAGCATCGTCGTGTACAGCCTCCGGGATCGCGCTTTGGCCGTCGTATTTTGTTTATCATCGCGATTTGGAGTCACTACCTTCTTGTAAGTCGATAGTCCGGCTCGTTTTTTGGCTCGATGCACGGTTGTAGACGATACACCCAGCTTATTTGCGGCATCTCGGAGAGATAGGTTAGGGTTTCGCTTGAAACTACCGGCAACTCTCTTTGTCGTCTCAGCGGCTTCCGGTTTTCGATTTCCCCCCGATCCAGACTTCCTGGCTGTCGACAAACGTTCCCCAAACACTTTAATTACATTTGTAACGGTTGATTTGGCAACTTTTAGCGATTTTGCCAACTTTGCGTGCGAGTAGCTCGGATTTTCGCGATGCGCGAGCAAAATTTTGATACGCTGCTCTTCTTGCTTGGACGGCATTTTGACAACTGAAGAGTGAATTCCAAAATCAAAATAGGAGCAACATTCTACACACACACACCTTTAAAATGAGGGATGTTCAGGTTTTTTAAATGCAAAATTGAAAGAAATACGTCAAGTTGATATCGACCAAATTTTGACCGTATCGCCCTTTACGTTCCATTTTAAACTTCGAGGGAAATTTTACCGAAACTTTGGGAATTTTTTTTTTAGAATTTCTAGGAAGTCGTCGTTATTGATTTGTTGACTTGTCAATCCCAAGAAGCCTTACTAAAAATTTAAATAACTCCAAAGCTGAGGTATGCCTCCTAGTGTTGCAATTACAATCGTTCTACTAATACGCTCGTGAAAGTGTTTTTTTTAATTGTTTTTAAAATACTGAAGCAAATATGGTATGCATACTTCGTCGCACTCTGGCACACCCTGCCATGAAACTCATGTGGGAATAAAACGTAAATAACTCAACCCACTCAAGTTTGCTTTTAAAAAAGCTCATGACAACGAGTGATATCTAAGTAATTATGAGGTCTTGCATGGGTGGTTTTATTCTCTGGTAAGCATTTTCCTATTATTCAGGTAACCGAGAAAAACAAATTGACTTTGAATAACTTGAACAATCAATGCTCAATTAAATTTTGGTAATTTGTAAGAAATTTTATCTTCATAGTTCCACGTTTCTTCAACTAAAGCGAATGAATAGATCAATATTTTCAGCATAGTTAATAATTTAGTTGGCAATCGACTCAGTAGGTGGTGCTAGGTTCTACACCGTGTCCAATATATTCTCATACAAAATAAAACTCTATTTATTTCCAATCGATAATCCAGATTTTATTGATAACTTTACCCATTATATTGCAATATAATACTGATCATATGCTGTAGATGTTTTGGAATAACACCGCCTTTAACCTTCTTGACCAGCTCGAGACGACTTCCATCGGCATTTCGTCCCAAATTCGTTTGATCACGGTTTTGAATTGGTTCATATTAGACGCCCTGTGGTCATTTACCTTCGCCAGCATGTATGACCATATGGATTAATCCAAGGGATTCAGATCTGGTGAACTGGGAGGCCATTCATTCTTGTCCAAAAAGTCGGTCAAATTTTCTCGGCACCAGCCCTGAACGAGATTTGCAGTATGCGATGGCGCTCCGTCCTGCTGAAACACATAGTGATCATCTCCAAACACCTCTTGTACATATGGCTTGACAGCTTTCTCCAAAACTTCCGTTTTATAATATATGGCATTCACTTTAACGCTTTTTTCGATGAAAACCAGTGGTAATTTGCCTCGCTTGCAAATTCCTCCCCAAACCATCACTGACGCAGCACTTTGGAACCGTGGAATATTCCTATCACTCTCTGGAACAGTTCTCGAAGAGAGAGCCCACAATCTGTCGTTCTGGACATTGTGGGATTGTTGCAAGACGAATAACTTTTCGTCGGAAAAGATAAATTAAAATTAAAGATGAATAAAACTTGCTCTTTCTAGTCGTTTCTGCTTGGAAGGTTCCGAAACTCCGTGAACCTTACGTTTCTTGAAAGCTTGGAATCCGAGGTCATTTTGCAGTATATTGTGCATTGACGATCTCGAAACATTCAGATCTGCGGCCATTTTACGTACAGAGCGCTGTGATTTTCGTCTAATCCGTTCCCTGACCACTTTAACAACAAAGTACGACCGGATCTCTTCGGGTCATCCAACGAGCAGGAGTCACGGTACCTTCGGATGGTTCGGTACACAAAATCTCGCTTTACTCCGAGGTTTTTCAAATTTCTGAAAATAGCGCCCGGGCGCTCACCTTTCAAAACCTTTTTATCACCACAGCACGAAACTCCTTCATCGCTGGAAAAAGATAAACACCGAATGAAAACTATCGGACATAACCTAAAAGCGTTTGTATAAACATAGTGCAAAACTACACCAACACATACGTGAAGCTTGTTGAGTAGTTGCACGACACCAATGCAAGGAAAAAGTGTATAAGTGTATAAGTGTATACATACTTTTTCACGAACCATCGTTGAGTTCGGACGCGCTTGTTAGGCGCTCTTGTAAATAAGTTTTATTATTTTACCTTTTTTTGTAAATATTTTAACTGACCCACCCGCGAACCCCGCGTAAGCATTTTTTAAGTACTTTTTTTTTCTTTTACCTTACGCGACGCGGGTGTAATGAAGTGCGGAATCCTCAACTGCGTGCAAAACGACAATCGCTTTCTTTGGCGCTGCCATGCCTGCAAGCGTACATATCTCGCAGCTTGCATAGGAGTACAACGTAAACAGGAAGAATTACTGCGGACATTTATGCTACCCCTCTGCCAAGAATGTCAGGATGAAGATTTCATAACTGAAATGAGTCTGAAAGCGCTGACAGCATCATTGAAAAACATTTCCGAAAACATCGGAAATACATTAGAAGCAAGCCACAAACTGCTGACTAATTTCAGCAGTACTTTTGTCAAAATTAAATTTTTATGCGCCTACTCGACAACTAAGAAATCGAAATTTATTTTCCATAAACCATCATCGCACAAATTATGCAAAATTTGGGCCACTAAATCGAATTATGGCCTCTTACTATCATACTGCGAAACCGTTGACTTTACAATGTCTAGGCATAAACTTAAACAATATTTTAACACCATTCGGAACTCACCACAACTCCTAGGAAGAAATAATGGAAAAGCAGACACTACTTAGTTTTTATTTCTTTTCCCATAATTCTAAGCCAAACATGTAATTTTACATTATTTTTAAAGAAGAAAATACTGTAACTGTGTATGTACTAGTCTTCGTTCGGTTGACGAAATAAATAAATAAATATATATATATTGAATACGGTGTATAGTAAAAAAACAGTTTTATGAACATCTCTCGATAACTTATTCAAAACGATGTATCTGATTTTGTAATCAAAGAGGTAAACAATGATTCAATCGTAAATTTTCCGGAACTCTTCGCACTGCCAATACACTACAGCATCACCATCACAAAGTTTAATATTCCTCTGGCATGATGATTGTGCAAGTTTGTTAAGAATTCGAAATTTACGTTGGAATTATTGTTACCTGTTTGTTTACAAAACCAGATACGTCGTTTTCAATAAGTTGCCGAGATTAATGTTCAGAAATTTCTCATAAGGTGTTCCTCTTACTTGTTTCTTTAAGCAATATCGCATGATCGGAGTTGTTAATAAAGTTGCTTCTTTCTGCAATGTTTTTCAGTAGCCCAAAACGTGTTGAAATGTTAACTGATTTGCTCAAAACTCTCTCACTAACCAGATGGCGAAAATGAACGCTTTAACCTTGTTTACATGTATGACCAATAACTTAAGATCTTTGCTATATCACTTACAATCCACTCTGTGACCCAAAATCTCGCCCCTTAAATGTTTTATAGCATCACATGATATTCAATTTACGACACATCAACTTAACCTAAAAGAAAAGCTTCTTGCAGAAAATAGATTCACCAAAATACCATCAGCAAGCAACACACGCGCACAACGCCGGAGAATCGCGAATGAATGTCCTTGACATTTCCAATTTATATTATTCCCCACCCGGCTTCAGCCTGCAGCGCAGGGCTTGTCCCACGAAACCCATAGCCTACTACCTACTACGGCGTCCTAGTGGAGGCAGACGTAGAGCCGGGCGGCCGTGTCACTGATGTATATCTACCGATAGGAACCATATGGTCGACCGACATATAAATTCAGCCGAAAAGAGGACAAACGAAAAAAAAAATCAAGTGTGTATGTGTGTGTGTGTGTGTGTGCACTGCATGTGCCGTATGTTATTATGTATCTTGTAGGTCTTGTCTTCCCACACTTCTGCCAGCGCACCCCTCCCCGCACTCCTTTTCGGCGATGCGTTTAAAAGCAGCCGACACGGTTGTCTGGGTCTAGAGGGGGCGAATTTCGCAAATAAAAAAAAAAGCAATATACCCCATTGTGTACATAACAACATGAAAACGAGGCCGACTTTATGCCCATCCGAATCGAGGGCCATAAAAGGTATAACATACAAGCAAAGTGAATAGCATGTAAGCATAAACTTCTTCTGCTCTCTGTCTACCTGGAACGGGGCACAGAAGGGCAGCATGCAAATCGAGACTCGAGGGTCGATCCGGGGGAAAAGTTTTGCCGTAACTTCCGACAGCACAGAGCCGACGACGGTGCCAAAACAATAGGCACTGTGCGCTCGCTCACTCAATCACCTGTCCGATGGATGATGGCGAACAAGAGAGTAAAGCAACTCTTCCTCCGGCACTGGCGACGGCCCCCGGAAATTGCCATAGCTCATTTAATTTACAGCACCCCTTCGTTCCGACATCGGCATCGGTATCTCGTTCCTCTCGTGTTCAAGCGAGTGAGGATTATAATTTATAACAGTGAACGCACCCTTGCCTTGACTCCCAACCGCATTGTATCACTAAGCACACGGAGGACACATGAAACGATCAACGAACTTTCCTGCCAGACTACGCTCGAGCTCCCAAGCCGTCACAGGTCGAGCAATGGCCGTGATGACGGACGAGTTTGGAATATCGCGATATGGCTGACTGGAGAGACAATGAACGAAACTGGTTATCCTTGAGTGTCGCGCACTAATCGTGAGCAAGCACTCAGTCGGCGGCAGTCGATTAATGATGAACGGCTCTTCAAAAAACGAAAATGGGCACGGGTTAGCCAATTGGTCGGTAGGTAGCCCCAGCCGTACCTATCCCAGTGGACGAGGTTCTTGAAAGTTCATGGCCGGAGAGGCGGGGGTTGTAAAAAAAAAAACTTAAGTGCTCTCGTCTTGGGAGTGTTGAAATTCGCAGCAAAAAAAATTCTTGAATTGCATGAACGCTATCTTGTAAAGCGCACCCAATTTCGAATTTTGTGTTCATTCGAAGTACGAGCATTGCAAATTACACCGTATTTTCAACATGGTTAACATGCGTCTACTTTGATGTGATATTTCGACATGGAGTTTTCATAAGGGCCAATATCGCAAACGTAAACGATGGCTTCTTCCGCAAATTTCTTGAAAATGCAAACTCGCTCAAGTAAACTACCACTTCTATTGTAAAGAGGAACTCCTCTTCTGTACAATCATCGTGGTAATTCACTATGATTAAGTTAGCATTCTCGGGAAACTTGCGGAAGAAGCCATTGTTAACGTTTGCGATTTATTGTCGATTTATTTTATTTTTTCGCTGCATTGACTTGACACATGTTAGTCGTGCTTTCGATGCGTTGCAAAGAATCGACAGTGGAATCTGGAGATTTATCTGAAAATAGAATCTCTCATCCCGTGAGTGCATTTACGCTGAATCCATTCGTTGTGTTCTGCAGCAGATTTGTTTTTTTTTAACGATGCGATCTTTTCGTTTGAGTAAAAATAAACGAAAGTTTCTTGCACGTAAGATAAAATGTGTACATCATGAGGATCTCTAATAAAAGACAAGGTAAATGTTGTAAAAAGTAGTTTTTCGTGTTTCATTTAAGAAATAAATTCAGTCAACCCGTTTACCCTTCACTTTATCCAATTTCAGCTTTATCAGTAAAGACTATATTCGATGAAATTTGGACACACAAAATAGGTCACCAAAAATTGTCCTTGAGCCTGCTTCTTTTCAAACTTTTTGGAAATAAAGTACTACTAAATGGTTAAGTTTTGACATCATTGGTTTATTGAACCTCTTCTCCCAACCCAAATGCCCGCACCTTTGCCTTTACCCCTTTCATCAAATTTTAGGCAATGATAGGACCGAATTGCTTACTTACTTTTAACCACACTTTCTTTAGTTCAAGTTCATTTTCTATCAGTTTTGGAGTTTTAACGAGCTTTGCCTTCATGATTGCCCAAAATTTTTCAATTGGGCGAAGTTCCGGAGTGTTTGGAGGGTTGACGTCTTTTGGTACAAAAACTACATTATTATCTTTGTACCAGTCTAAGACGGGCCGAGCATAGTGGCAAGATGCCAAATCCGGCCAAAACAGTGTCGGGCCATCGTGAGATCTCAAGAAGGGCAGAAGTCGTTTTTGGAGGCATTCGTCCTTGTAGATTTGTCCGTTGACGGTCCCAGAGGTGATGAAGGGCTGACTCATTTTGCCACATCCGCAGATCGCTTGCCAGACAAGGAATTTTTTGGCGAATTTCGACAGTTTCTTCTTCCGTACACTCTCCGGAACGGCCAACTTAGAGGTGGCGACGTAGTGTTCCTGTCCTGGCATTTGTTTGGTGTCGGCTTTAATGTAGGTCTCATCGTCCATCACAATGCAGAACGGTTTTGTGAGCCACACCCTGTACAGTTTTCTTGCACGAGTTTTGGCCACCGAGTTCTGTTTATCGCTCCGGTTCCGTTGCCTTCTGGAGCTTGTACACATGTAATCCAGAACGTTTCATTGTTTTCTGCACAAAACAAACTGAAACTTTCGC
The DNA here is from genome assembly GCA_024533555.2 of Aedes koreicus. Classification (NCBI taxonomy): domain Eukaryota; kingdom Metazoa; phylum Arthropoda; class Insecta; order Diptera; family Culicidae; genus Aedes; species Aedes koreicus. The sequence continues at coordinate 30,857 of JAHHFK020004433.1, forward strand.
CTTTTTCGCAACATCCCTGATCGAAATGTTGGGATAACGCTTAAATTGGTACAATACCATCGTGGCCTTCTCCGGATTTGATGTGCCACGTTTTTTGCCACTACCATTTTTCCGCTTGGTTGTCTTACGGTCCTTGAACGTTTTGATCACATGAGATACGGTTGAATGTGCGATTCCGAGCTGTTTTCCGATCCATCGATGAGAAGCGTTTGGGTTTTCGAAGTGAGTGCCCAAAATTTGTTGGCGCACTATTTCTTCATTCGAAGCCATCACTGAAATCACTCGACCGATTTCCACGAAACTCATTACACAATTGACACAACACAATGAATTACATTCAGTTAAAATTTCAACAATTTTTACCCACACGCTAAAAAGTTACGAACAATTGCGTGTGTCCAAATTTCATCGAATACAGTCTAAAGGGTGTCCTCGATGAAATTTCCACACTATGAAATTGCTCTAACTTTTTAACGTTGGGTAGAATTTAATGAAAATTTGGGTGGATTTAGTTCATAGTGCATTGTTTACATCCTGCAAGTTTTAAAGTCCTGTGATCAAAACTCGCGGAAATGGAGTCGAAAGAACAGCTCGTGCGTGATAAAATCTTGCGCATTCATCACGAGAACAAGGATCTCTCGCATCGTTCCATCGCTAAAACGTTGGGAATCGCGAATTCCACGGTGTCGCGAGTGATTAAGCGGTTCGAGGAACGGTTGACCACCGATCGGAAGCCCAGAAGTGAAGGAAAAAGTATTCCGTACAACACCAAAAATCACAACCGCGTAGTTGGGGCCTTCAACCGAAATCCGAACGCCTCCGTTCGGGATGTGGCTAAGAAGCTGCACCTAAGCCGAAGTTTTGTCCAGAAGGCCAAAACTAAGGCTGGGCTTCGAACGTTCAAGGTACAAAAGGCCCCTAATCGCGACGAGAAGCAGAACAAGTCCGCCAAAACCCGTGCCAGGAAGTTGTACCTCAACATGCTGACGAAAGTTGAATGCTGCATCATGGACGACGAAACATATGTGAAGGCCGACTTCAAACAGATCCCCGGCAACCTGTTTTTCACGGCCAAGGATAAGTTCAGCGTTCCGGAGCATGTCCGCACTCAGAAGATGTCCAAATTTGCGAAGAAATTCCTGGTTTGGCAAGCCATCTGCACGTGCGGGAAGCGGAGTGCACCTTTCGTGACCCAGGACACGATGAACGGACAGGTGTACATAAAAGAGTGCCTCCAGAAGCGGCTGCTTCCTCTCCTGAAGGCCCACAACGTCCCAACAATCTTCTGGCCGGATTTGGCCTCATGCCACTACTCCAAGGACGTGCTGAAGTGGTATGCGGACAATAAGGTCAATTTCGTGCCGAAAATGTTCAACCCTCCCAACACTCCGGAGCTCCGCCCCATCGAGAAGTACTGGGCGATTCTGAAGCAGCACCTTCTTAAACGACCTAAGGTAGTGAAGACAGTCGAGGAACTGAAGAAAGTATGGGTTTACATGCAAAAAACGGTTGATTCACAGGTTGTGCAGAATCTTATGGCCGGGGTTAAGGCCAAGGTGCGGGCATTTGCGTATGGACTGTAAATAAAATACGAGTAAAATGGTAAAATGAAATTTAATAGTTATTTCTCAACCCCTGAAAATTTGATGGCAATCGGATGAAAACTCGAATTTTGCGAATCAATTTTGTGTGTGGCAATTTCATCGTGGACACCCTTTACTCCTTCTTCGTGCATACAGTTTCCGTATAATCGATAGAAAATAGGCGGATAGAAAAACTTATACGGATATCCTGAACAAACTATCTACTCGTTGCTTTTTAATCACCATCAGCCAAACCAGAATATCTGGAGAGTCTCATCAGCTTCGGATTAGCATGTAAAACTCTTTGTAGCCATCTCCATGTGGCAGGTCTACACGATGATCTGTCGAACTCTTTATTGCTTCAAAAGTTTTTGACCAAGCTTTCAGCAAATCTCAAGCTCAGCTGGTCTCTCTTCAAGTGTCAACGTTGACTTAACCACCTTTAGGTGCTACATGGATCAGATCATGAAGTTACTTTTCTGAATGAAATGTATGGGCATCGTAGTAAGCAGGACAAAGAAAGTCGTAAGATAAAATGTACGTGAACGGGGAGGGGAAAAAAAGGGGAAAATGGTGGGGGGGGGGGGGGGCAAAAACCGATGGGGAGGGCTGTGTGTGGGTGGGGTGGTGGGGCGTGAAATGGGGGGGGAAGAAGAAAGAACAATTTACTAGTTTTGTTGTTTTTGACGTAGGACTACGTCTTTGTTTTTAATACAGGGGTACACGTTGCGAGTACAAAAATTTGGAGCGTCACGAAATATGCTTAGGTTTTGAACGTTAATAAATAATTCATTTCATGACCGATTTTCAAAATTTTTGGACCAATCTATCTGGAATATTTCTACGCATCAATTTTAAAATTTAAATTGATTAATTGTCAAAATAAGGCTATTGAAAATAACGTAAATAAAAGGTGATGTCTTATAATGTCAATTTTTCAGAGTAAATTTACCAAATGAACAGTATAATCCTAGCACAGACTTCATATTCAAGTAAGGAACGTCTCCTAGGCAGTCATGAATGTTATATAACGGGTACACCTTCGCATTTTAATTCAGTCTTACGGCAGTCATGAAGCTGTGCACAAATCTGCTGAAGGAACGCAGTTGGCAGCAACAAGCACCCTGGAGGGTGCACTGACGAACAGTTACTGCCGTTTACCTCGCTACTGAAGCCTACGAGTTGGCGGGATAAAGCCGCTCGTGACAACGAGACAAGAATCATCCCACGTCACCTGCAGATGGCCACCCGCAATGGCGAGGAGTTGAACCAAGAAGACCAAGAAGAAAACCTAAGTTCAATCGCGAACCATGTTTCTCCCCCGTCAAGTTAATCCGTCCTTATCAGGACGACCAAATCAGTTTGCCAATTAAAGAGTTTGGTTGAATTTTTCTCTTGTGCTGATTGAAATTTTAATTACCACGCCCGGGCTGAACATAGCATTCATTAAACACCGCATCCCGGAGTAAATGACCAGCACGTTGAACAACCAACAAACGAAATTCTAGAACGGATAATTCGAGGAGAACTGCAACACGTCCGACCGACCATCTAGTAGAGTTCATTTTAGTTCCTAGTTGTGCATAGCGGATTAGTTGCTGGTGATGGCAAGTACATAAGGCATATTTCTGTTAAGAAAATCATCCGTCTGGCGTGCAGTAATTAAAACTAATTATTGTGGCGCAATAACTGAATTTCGTCCCCTTTGGTGCAATTTGTATCACATTGCCTTCGTTGGTACCGCCTTCTTTCGTGCACTAGCATCCGACGCCATTACCTAATAGCTCTTAGCAGAACATTTTGATTCAGTCTTACGATAGTCGTTAAGCTGTGCAGTGGTCTGAGGATCGCAGTAGGCGGCGGCGAGCAGTCGCTGCCCAGAGAGGCGTTGGTGCAGTTGGCTGTTGTTGCCGATGTTCCCGTCAACCTTGCTGCGAGAAACATGGCTGCTGAAGCCTACGAGTTGGCGGGAAAAAGCCGCCCGTGACAACGAGACAAGAATCAATCATCTCACGTCACCTGCAGATGGCCACCCGCAATGAAGATGAGATGAACCAAGAAAGAATGTCCAAGTTCAATCGAGAACTGTTTCTCCCCCGTCAACTAAATCCGTCCTTTTCAGGACGACCAAATTAGTTTGCCAACTAAAGAGTTTATTTGGTTGAAATTTTCTCTTGTGATGTTTGAAATTAATTTCAATTACCGCGCCCCGGCTGAACATAGCATTCATTAAACGTCGGGTCCCGTAGTAAATGACAAAGAAGGTTGAACAACCAACGAACGGAATTCGAGCCGAACTGCGTCACTTCAGACCGACCATGTGGTTGAGTTCGTTGTAGTTCCTAGCTATGCATAGCGGATTAGTTGCTGGCGGTGGCAAGCAAATTAGGAAAGGTTCGGTTAAGAAAATCATCCGTCTTGCGTGTAATAATTAAAACTAATTATTGTGGCGCAATAATTGAAGTTCGTCCCCTTTGATGCAATTTGTAACACATTGCCTTCGTTGGTACCACCTTCTTTCGTACACTAGCATCCGATGCTTTTACCTAACAGCTTTTAGCAGAACATTTTGATTCAGTCTTACGACAGTCGTTAAGCTGTGCAGTGGCTGTAGGATCGCAGTAGGCGGCGGCGAGCAGTCGTTGCCCAGAGAGACGTTGGTGCGATTGGCTGTTGTTGCCGATGCTCCCGTCAACCTTGCTGCGAGAAACATGGCTGCTGAAGCCTACGAGTTGGCGGGAAAAAGCCGCCCGTGACAACGAGTCAAGAATCAATCATCCCGTGAGATGAACCAAGAGAGAAAGCCCAAGTTCAATCGCGAACTGTTTCTCCCCCGTCAACTAAATCCGTCCTTTTCAGGACGACCAAATTAGTTTGCCAACTGGAGAGTTCGTTTGGATGAATTTTTCTCTTGTGCTGTTTGAAATTTCCATTACCGCGCCCTGACTGAACATAGCATTGCTTTAAACGCCGCGTCCTGGAGTAAATAGCAAAGCGTATTGAACAACCAATGAACCAACAGATCCATAACTATCTTCTACGCGTTAGAGATAGTGGCCCTCTCAACCATCGTAGAAAATACAACCGGGGCCGTATCATAATTAAGAGCCACCAAATGCTTTCTAGAGAGTGTACAATAGAATTGTCTTGGCCCTTTTCAGGACTGACTTAAATCAATTAGCGGATGGCTCTGACGTGTATGGGAATTCGATTGCTGCGTAGTCCTACGTCAACTTTGCGTACAACCATTGGGCTGTCCCTTATAGTTTTTACCGAACTTTCAACAGCTGAACGTTCGGTATTCCGATTCACCGGATTTTTGTGAAATTTTATAGTAATAGTAATTTTATAGTTTCACTTATATGACAGCTGAAATTTTCCACTTTTTATGGTAAATGTTTCTTAAAAAAAGATTGGGGAGGGAGAAAAAAATTGGGGGGGAAAAAAAAAAAAGTGTGTGTGGTGAGGGGGGGGGGGGGAAAGGCCATTATTGAGAAAAATCCCAATCTTTCTGAGCGAAATATGGCTCGCAAAGTTGGGAAGTCAAAACCATACGTACAAAAAGTGAAGCAGAGGCAAGAACTGAAGGCGCACAAATTGAAAAAGGTTCCCAACCAGTGATGACAAGCAAAATTTCACTTATAAAATTCGTGCTAAGGAGCTTTACCCCATTTTTTTACAAAACATTTTTTTTGTATCAAAATGGATGACGAAACATACGTACTCGAAGACGTTAAACAGCTCCCGGGTCTGGTTTTTTACACCGCAATGCAAAAGAACAAAGACGCATAGCATAACATAAACCAGGTCGCACAATACGTAGGTGGTACAAGCTCTGAACTGTTGTTAAGATAGAGACGCGCCTTTATCGGTGGCTGTTAGATAGTGATTTGTGAACAATCTCTACCGCTTAGATAAAGGATGTGTCCCCTTCCAACATACCAGAGCTGTCTTGGCCACGTCCTTGCAACTGGTGGGAATAAGGAAGGAATGTTAGTCCGACACTTACTTAAGAGAGATGCGGAGAACTCCACGACCCCTTATAAATGTCTTGGGAAAGGTGGAATTGTGTTAGTAGGGAGGGTAAGCCTTAGGATACGCTCTGTAAATGATGTTTGCAATTTTCATATTAATACATTTAAGAAATTTATTGGTGATTAGTTTGTCCATTGTCGATTGCCGCCGCCCGCTACCTAAATATATTGTACGAAAGTTTTTCGTGTTGCTCTCCGTTACTCCTGAAAGTTACTTAAATTTATGGGTATGCAATAATAAATAGAGTATAACCAAATGAAAAAGGAGAATTGACGCTTCATTACAAGTATTGAGAAAAGGGCCACGGTCTCCAGGCTCACTGGAAAAATGTTTACAACATGTTGATGAAAGTTTAATAAAAAGTTAAACAATAAATAAGTTAAAAGCTAAATAATAAATATGAAGAAATATATTAATTGAAGAATGCACAGGATAAAAGGTTCCTAAACTGGTTGCCGAGAACAGTCAGTTCTGCCGAAGCCAACATTTCGTCTATCTAAACAGTAAAAAAAAGTGACAGGAACTTCTCAAATATTCAATATATTACACGATCTTCAGCAACACCCCCTCACTTCGTTATTGTGAATTTGACAACAGGTGTGCCCAGGCCACGCCAACCAACGTCCTCATGTTTCAGCTAGCAGTCTTTTGTGATCATATTGTTCGTGAAGGCGTGAGGTAGGAACTTGTGAGGACCAAAGGTTGGTCGTATCCTTCTTCGAGGTTGTCAACTCATCATTTGAAGCCCTAGACCAAAACATTTGTTGATATAATAAAAGAAATTGTATCACATAGCAGCCTAGCGAAATAGCAAAGACAATTTAAGCTAACAATAAGGTGAAATAACTTTAATATGATTATGAATAATGCCAAAAACGGAGACTGAATAAATAAAATAAAACGATCCTTTCTCAAAAAACGTAAAAAACCTTCCTTTAGTTCCAAATACATAATTTGGGTTGATGAAGATGGTGTAATACTACCATCTACTGTAGCAAGGTAACTTTCCATAGCAGTGGAATAATCTGAAAAACGATTTGATCAGGATTCTATTGTTGTTTGTAATCATCAAGCTCCTGCATGAAGGGCCAAAAACGTTTGGGCGGGCCCGTAAGCAGGAACACTTACGCAAAACCCGCGAATATAGGGAAGAGAATCTCCTTTCAAAAGCAACTTCACAATCACAGCACTAGAATCGAGCCCTCGATTGACAGAATAAACCCAATAGATGGGGTCAAAGAGCCCGCCCTCGTTCCGCGAAATGTTAACAATAGGGAGGAGACAGTCCCATGCTCCCTATCCAAATCGTTTCACTTGGGTGCCCTGGTGGTCCCTCCCTTTCCCCGTTATATGTTATTCATTCAAAATATAGTACATTTTGTCGTGATTATTTGATTGCTTACCTTGTGTTAGAGAATTTGGCTGAAAGTAAAATTGGTTAAAGTTGTTTAATGTTCTTTATTATTGTAACAATCTGTCAGCACCAAGGCTAACATTCTAATAGCAAAGTTTGTGTTTCTGAGTGCATTTAATTTTTAGATTTTAGTTTACTTAAATTGTGAAAAATACAATTAAAATCATTTTTTTATAATTCATTGTCCTTTTGCGTACCCGTTGACTAAAACGTTTTCTATTGTTAGCTCCTCTATTTTTGCAAGACATGTTTTCTGATTGCAGTTCTTTTTTTCTCGGTTCGTTCCTTTACTTTAATCATATGTTTTAGGCGTGATGTAAAGTAAGGCGAACTGCTTTGTAGTAAAGATTAGAAAATGTATAATTTTAATATATGCTTGTATCTATTTCGTTTAATAGTAAAATTTGTGATGAACTCTTTCATGTGGGGTTACTTTATTTCTAGTCAATGATGAACCGATTAATATCAAATTTGTTGTTTATTATTTTTTTTTATTAGGGATTAAGCTCGGGTTCTAGTATTTAAAATATATCTTTTTTGTATAGGTACAATTTTTTTTGTTATAATTTGCTTAAAGCATTTGTTAAAAGAGATATATCTTACGTATAATATTATATTAATTTAGTATTTTTGTATTGATATTTCTTGTGATTTCATAACCTAGTCGTGTTGTGCTCAGTTTAATTTTGTTTTTATTTTGTATATATATGTCTGTCTTTATTTTTATTATTCCCGTGCTTTGTACCTTGAATAAGGTATCTTTTTAAACTAATATTACAGTCCCAGTTAAACCAGTTCACCAAACTTACCTGAATCAATTTAACCCTTTTAATTCTTGTGTCAATTATTAGGCTTTATCCCTATTTTTTCAGCTCTTAGTGTTTCTTTTCCAATGTTTGTATTTTCGATTTTTTATTTTCTTCTTTCGATGTTTCTCCGTCCGAAATGTTGCTATCTGATTCCTTATATATTTCTTCTGCCTTTTTTTTTAAATTTCTCCCTATCCTTCACCAATTGTTTCCATTCTTCACTGCTTATCTCCCTGTAACTACTCAAATATTGTTTAAGGGAGTCTTTCCAAGTGAGGCTTGGTCGTCCTTTTTTTTCTCTTTGAATTTTAGCTTGTAAGCTAATTCAAGTGGATGTTATCCTACTCTTCTCAGAATCCGATCATATTAACTGATTCTTCCTACTCTTGTTTTCCTATTTATTGTTTTTCCTTCCAACAGTTTCTTTGCATTAAATTTAAAATTTGCTGGTTTCTTACAATGCTTAAAGATACTTCTTAATATAAGCTTTACATTATTTACCATATTTGTTCTATTTTTTTTTGTCCAAACTGCCACTTTCATTCCTTTCATTATATATGGGGCTATCACTGTTTTATATATCAACTTCCCTTATCCCCATGAGGGGTTGAATTTTTTACAAAAATCTAAAACTGTTCTAAAGATTGGACTCGGAAATAATGCGACACTTTGTTTTGGGTGTAACTTTTTATCGTGTTGGTAAAAATTAATGAAATTTTGGGTCATACTAGTTTAGAGTGTTATGTTTATGTGTGCAAAATCGCACAAGTAGTCAAGTCTGTCAAGTAGTTTTTAAGATGCATTCGAAACAAGAAGAGCTACGCCAGCAAATCTTGGGCGCGGTGATCGATAATCCTGGTCAGTCCCACAGATGGATCGGCAAAAGGCTTGGAATCCACCATTCCACCGTGTCCCGCGTTGTGAAGATGTTCCAGGAGACGAAGACCATCGAGCGGCGCGCTGGAAGCGGCCGAAAACCGAAAACGGAATACCCAGAGAAGGTGCGGAAGATAAGGCAGTACTTTAAGAATAACCCGAACCTTTCCACCCGAGACGTGGCCAAAAAGGTCAATTCGTCGAAGTGGTTCGTCCAGCAGACCATGAAGTGGGCTGGGCTATGTGTTTTTAAGGTCAGGAAGGCACCAAACCGGACTGATAAGCAAAACACGGTGGCCAAATTGCGTGCGTGGAAGCTGTACCGTGAGTGGCTGGTCAAGCCAGGCTGTCTCGTCATGGACGACGAGACATATATCAAGTTGGACACCAAACAAATCCCCGGCCTCGAGTTTTTTGTCGGTACGTCCCACATGGAGGTTCCGGAAAAGTTCCGGAAGAGAAAGATGGACAAATTCGCGAAGAAGTACCTGTTGTGGCAGGCGATCTGCGAGTGCGGACGGTACAGCAAGCCGTTCGTTACAACCAGCACCATAAACGGGCAGATTTATCGAGAGGAATGCTTGCAGAAGCGCTTGCTGCCCTTCTTTCGCTCTCACCGTGGACCCACGCTGTTCTGGCCGGATCTAGCTTCGTGCCATTACGCCAAGCCTGTAATGGATTGGTACGAAGCGAAGGGCGTTTATGTGGTCCCGAAGGAGGCGAACCCGCCAAATACACCAGAACTTCGTCCGATCGAAAAATTTTAGGCGACAATGAAGAAGAATTTGAAGAAAAGCGAAAAAACATTCAAAACCGATGAAGCTTTGAAGAAAAACTGAGAGAAATTGTGTAAGGAAGATGGATAAAGCCTCGCCCAAAATCTCTGGGGAGTGTTAAGAGAAATGTACGAGCATTCAGCTTGGGGGAGAAAATTCAATAAATAAATTGCTAATATATAGTTATTTGATTCCTGAAAATTTGAGAAGTATCCGATTTAAAATGAATTTTTGGTGAACATTTTTGTGTGTCTCATTTTTTCCGAGTCCAGTCTTTACTTGTCTTATATGCATTTACGCGTCGTTGTCAACTCTTTCTACTTTAGGTACAACTCAATTATTGTGAAATAAACAATCGGTTTTATTGAATTATGTGTAAAATGTTTTTGCTGCTATTATTTTGGTGTCCAAAGTTTAACGTGAACAGACTTTAAATTTATTTTTAATTACAACGAATTGAATGAAATTAACAAATGTCATTTTTCAAAGGCTTTAATTTTGTGCGATCTTTTTTTTAATCAGTTTTCGTTGTAATGATATCCGATACAGATTTTAGCTAACCCCCATTTTAATACGTTATACCTTTTTCTTGTTAATCCAGTATAATTGTAGTCAATCAACTAAAATTTTCAGGTTGTTCCAATGCAAACCACTTCTGTGACTGACAGTCATCCCAATCAAGATGTTACTACTTTCACGCAAACAAATTGCAACAATGTGTAAAACTGGAATCATAAGAGGTGTAAGGTGCGACACGCGTTTTCAATTCCTTTCACACTACAAAGTATGGAACAAGAAGTATGTTCATGAACCAGCATCATGCGTACGGATTGGAATTCCGTCTTTGGGCTAACGTCTCTTCCCAGAATCCTGATGATGTGGGTAATAAAATGGATAGCTTACTCTCTATAAAGGACTTTCCTCCCTAGAAAGGCATGCACGATGGAGGCTCCAGAAAGCCAATGTGCGTATAGGCACACAAATATACAATACACTCTTCCTTGATCCCTCCTTTCCAGCTCCCATGGAGATTACCGCTGATGGTCCGGATTGGGGATGTTTAGCTCTTGAAGCGTGCATTCTGCACATTTGATTAGACTTCGATTGCAGCCAGAGAATAGCCGGCCACAAATAACTTGTGCACACTTGGGCTCTCCGATCTGGTTCGTTTCCCAACATCCTACCAGTTTGCATGAGAACGAGCTGCACTAGTAAATTTGCACAGTGGATAGAGGTTATGCAGGTTTCCCAAGGCTCTTGCCCCGCTGCCTCAAAATAAGACCCGTATGCGAAGAGGAGAACTACTCACCAGGGATACCAATGCAACGGTTCACCTAGCACTGCCTGAGGAAATCATGATTGAGATATCAGTTTAATGCGAATAATTTTACCATGTAATTAAATTAGATTGATTTTGATTAATGTGTAATTAATTCCTAGAATCCGGAAGCATTTGCAGCAAATTGAAATGGGTTCTAAAGAGACTGCTACACATCCACACAAATACTCAAACTCAGATTCTGAACACCGAAAGGATTATCAATCTAGTTACTGTCCGGTCGCTTAAGGAAGAGGAGGGTCGTTATCGTTGCACTTGCATTCACCCCATTCTCGTTGGGGAAGTGCTAATGAGATTCCTGTTCGATACGCTCCAATGGAGTCGCATGAGCCTAATTGATTTCTGATGCATTGAGTTTGGGGGAACGTACAATCTGCCATCAAGTGTTATTGTTATTTTTGTGCCATTTAAATCAGTCCTTGGGATTAGACAAAATATAGGGACCACACCCCGTCGCCCTCGTCCTTCACATCATCTCAATTGTCGAATTTAACGATTGTCTTCATTTACCGGTCTTCGAGTCAAAGAGCAAGCATATCACATCCCACAGCACCCTTAGTAGCATAAAAAGCGAAACGCTGCAACTCATCCAAATATCACTTCAAATTTGAAAGAGACTCAAAACGATGGGGAGACAGTGCTAAATAATTTCGTGATTCTTTGAAAGAAACTTCCTGCGTGCGTAACACAGCAGGAAACTTCAACGCTTGTAGAAATTCGGAGAAATTTAAAGACCGAGTGAAACCAGAGCAACGCATGCCGTCACAAATGTAAAAAAAAAGTCACGAGACGCCAGTCAATCAACAGCCATCACTGTCAAGGCACCCGACCAGTCAAGCAAGGGCGAGAAAATGAGAACCATGATTACAGCTCAGACGCATACCTACACACTGAAAGTTTCGGTGGCCAGGATTCGTAAAATGAAAAATATTCTTCTTCTTGATTCTTCGAAACCGGATGATGAGCTGTGGAGATTCTTCATCCCCCTTCCGGAAGGAAACAGGAATGACAGATGGAAGAAAGGAACGGAACGAGCGCTTCGTTGCCTGGCAATTACGGAATCTTATCAATTTTGTCTTCTCCCACCCAGGATTCAAGCATCTTCCGGGGAGGCAGTTCAAGTGAAAAATGATTTTCTTTGCTTTATGTGTCTGAGAATGTCGTAGCTGATGCTGTTGCTAGTGTCCATGAGTGCCATGCTTGCACCATGACGTGGAAAAAGGTTTTTTCGTTCTCCTCTTTTTTAACCTCGCAACACGAGAAGGTGCTGGACCTGATAAACGATGGGTTGATTCAGGATCGAAAGAAAAGAAAAAAAACACAGAGCAGGCATTTTCTGTGGAGTCATGAGCTTATTGATTTGTTAAAATGATTCTAGGTGAAACGGCAAAACTGTTGATGGAGAAGAGGTGCAAAGGCGAAGTGAATATCGTGGAATGAAGCAGTTTTAAAGACTTAATCATGGTCCATGATTGATCATTTTAACGATAACTATATTTATATGTTAGTAATCTTTTATTAAGATTTTTGATGTCTCCATCTCAAAACTTTCATTGCTTCAGAAATTATACAACATGGTTTTATTAATTATAATTAGCTAAGACTTTAAAATCCAAGGCTCTAAAGGTTAACCAATGGTGAAACAGTTGTTACGTTTATCGTTACATTTCAGTGGCTGTGATCTACAATCCGGGTGAGCTCTTTTCATTTTATCAGCCTGTTGAACAAATTCCATTTATTGCTTCTTAACCTTTGAGTACTTGCGTTGTTTTATTTTGTACAACACATGTAGATTTTCCCTTACCATTTTTATGCAGAAGAACCTATTGATATAAAACCAACATGTATTCATCAAGAATCTCATTTTAGACCAAACAGTTTACTCCTTAATTACAGAAATTCTTCTAATGGCGCGGTAGAATGCGATATTGCGAGTCGTGTGCACGTAAATAAAATATGTAGTGTTTCAAGTTTGATCAAACTGGACTGTGAAAATTATCGTGCGATCACCGTCCTTAATGCCGCCTATAAAGTGCTATCCCAATTCATCTTTTAGTGACTGTCGCCACTAGCAAATAGATTCGTGGGAAGTTATCAGGCCGTCTTCATCGAATGCCGGTCTACAACGGACCAAGTCTTCCCTTTGCCGCAGATCCTCCAAGCTCCCTAGATCTTGCTCTTCCTGGTCTAACCTTCTTGCTCGTTGCGCCTCTCGTCATCTTGTGCCAACCGAATTCCCATCGATCACCATTTTCGCTATCCTTTCCGGCATTCTCGTAACATGTCCTGCCTAGCCTACTAGGTTAGATTTTACCACATTAAGAATACTGGGTTCGTCAGCAAACTGCGTGAGCACATGGTTTATCCTCCGTCTCTAGACTTCGTTCTCCTGCACTCCGCCACAGATGGTTCTAAACACCCTTCGCTCAATAACTCCGAGTGCTCGCAAGCCCTCCTCAAGCATTGTCCACGTTTCATGCCCGTAGAGAACAATCGTTCTTATTAGAGTGTTATATAGGATACACTTTGTACGGGCGCTAAGTTTGTTTGACCGCAGTTGCTTGTGGAGCCCGTAGTAGGCACGACTTCCTCTGATAATTTGCCACCGGATCTCACGGCTGTTATAATTGTCCGCAGTAACCAGTAAGCCAAGATAGACAAATTCGTCAACTACCTCGGACTCATCGTTCGACTCTATCGATACACTGCTGCCTAGTCGGGCTCTGTCGTGCTCGGTTCCGCATGCCAACACGTACTTCGTTTTGGACGTATTTATCTTCAACCCAATCTTCACTGCTCGCGATTTAGTCTGGTGTACTGCTCTACCACCGCCTTAAACGATCTGTTGAGAATCGTGCCCCGCATATTGAATGCTACTCGTAATACAACCCCTTCAAGAGCAATGTTGAACAGCAGGCATGAGATTGCTTCACCTTGACGAACCTCCCTGCGGGATTCGAATGAACCCGATAATTCACACAGCACTGGGTTCCACCCATCGTAGCCTTGATTAGTCTGGTAAATTTTGCCGGAGAGCCGTTCTCGTCTGCATTTCAACTGCACCAACCATTCGCGGTACAGCTCCCTGGCGTTGGATTTGGCCACCGTATTCTGTTTATCGGTTCGGTTAGATGCCTTCTATACCCTGAAGACACGAAGTCCGACCCGCTTCATTGTACCTTGTACGTTGTATAAGGTAAGGACCCCAAGTTATAGCGTTTAGATAATTCACTTGAGCGAGAGAAAATGGTTTCCGTGTGAAAACAAAGAATATATTAAGCCTTATATATCATATCGAGGGAGGTCATTACACTCAATTCTGTTTTCACGTGGAGGACAGATTCGGAACTGATAGTAAAAAATGAAAAGGTATTGACATAATGAACAACTCTATCGAAGACAGAAACCTTTTTAATGGTCAAAATACCAGGATATAGCATATTCCTGAAAATAATTGGCACACCATCATCGTGCAGCAGAGATATTCGGACCTTGAAGTCTGGTAAACTTCACCTCCGTATAAAGTGTACCATGTACAAAACGCTGATAAGACCGGTAGTTCTTTACGGGCATGAGACGTGGACAATGCTCCAAGAGGACCTGCAAGCACTTGGAGTTTTCGAACGACGCGTGCTTAGGACCATCTTTGGCGGTGTATGCGAAAACGGCGTATGGAGGAGAAGGATAAACCACGAGCTGGCACAGCTCTATGGCGAACACAATACAAGACGCAGCGAGCTAGGTGGGTAAATCAAGTGGAGCAGGACCTTGGATGTGTGGGACATTCGAGGAACTGGAGACAAGCAGCCCTCAACCGAGTTTTATGGAGACATATCGTGACGCAGGTGCGGTCTTAATAGGACGTTGGACTAGTAAGTAAGTAAGTACCAACACCGATTGTGAACTGCTGATCATCATTCAAAATTTTTTGTTCCACTGAACAACATTGTTGAAGAAGGAAACATTCTATCTTGTCAAGATACCAAGATTGCCAATACAAATCCCTTTGCTCCTCTGTCAGATGACGAGTCTGACTTTGATTCGGCTGAAGAGGGAACATCGTTCACTTTTCCGGAAGGTGCTTCAAGGAAGCGAAGACGCGTCCGCCCACGGAAAGTTGCTGAAAAGAAGCCCGAGACCAGCATGCCTATTTCAAAAAAAGGTGGGAAAAAGGAAAATCCAATTCCTCCTGGTTTTCGTAGTACTAACTACACCCAGGACTTTCCATCTCTTCCGGGGACGTCCAAAACCCCTGATGCCCCAATTTTAAGAACAGAAGCCCCTTCCTCGACTGGGCTGTTCTCATTTGATAACATTGTCGAAGGTATCTTCAAGTACCTCGAAATTTCTGACCCTCTTAAAAGCATTGTTTTGGCAATGCTTCCAACAGTGAAGACTTTTTTGAAGCAATTGACAATT
Source organism: Aedes koreicus (assembly GCA_024533555.2). Classification (NCBI taxonomy): domain Eukaryota; kingdom Metazoa; phylum Arthropoda; class Insecta; order Diptera; family Culicidae; genus Aedes; species Aedes koreicus. Next base: position 46,108 of record JAHHFK020004433.1, read on the forward strand.
AAGTGGCCCCTCCTTGCAGCTATCATTTCCTTCGATGGATAATTTTCCAAATGAGGTCGGGGATTTGATCACTGTTCTGCAGTGGAATTGTCGAAGTCTTGTTCTTAAATTGAAATCTTTTAAATTTTTAGCTCACAATACCGGTTGTGATGCTTTCGCTCTTTGTGAAACATGGCTCTCTTCCGAAATCGATCTTCCGTTTCATGATTTCAATATTATTCGTCTTGATCGTGAGGATTCACGTGGAGGAGGAGTACTTCTGGGGATCAAACAGTGCTACTCCTTCTATAGAGTGAATTTTCCTCCTATTCCAGGTATTGAAGTTGTCGCATGTCAGGCTGTTATTAAAAATAGAAGCCTTTGCATTGCTTCCGTTTATATTCCTCCTAGAGCCTCAATAAACCGAAAACAACTTTCAGATATTTGTTCGGTTCTTCCTGCTCCGCGGTTGATCATGGGAGATTTTAACTCTCACGGTACAGGCTGGGGAGAACTGTACGATGACAACCGGTCTTCCTTATTATATGACCTCTGTGACAACTTCAATATGACAGTTCTTAACAATGGAGAAGTAACACGTTTGGCTGGAACATCCTCAGTTGGCAGTAGATTAGACCTCACACTTTGTTCGAATTCATTATCGTTGGATTGCACATGGAATGTGATTCAAGATCCCCACGGTAGTGATCACTTGCCCATAAAAATTTCGGTTGCCACCGGGTTCAATCCGTCGAAATCTGTCAACGTCACGTATGATCTTACCCGTCACATCGATTGGACAAAGTTCAGGACAGCAGTAGATGAAGCCGTAACGACGGTAGAAAGGCTTTCACCGCTAGACGAATATAACTTCCTCTCCAACCTGATCTTAGACAGCGCGCTTCAAGCTCAAACTCGACCAGTTCCAGGGACGTCATTTCGCAGGAAACCTCCTTCTCCATGGTGGGATCAGCGATGCACCGAGGTTTACCGTAAAAAGTCCGACGCGTTTAAAGTTTTCCGTAGACGTGGAACACCTGAGCACTTCGAAGTATACACGGCTCTTGAACGTGAACTTAAGAGCCTCATCAAAGCCAAGAAACGCGGATACTGGCGAAGATTCGTGGACGGGCTATCGCGCGAGACGTCGATGAGTACTCTTTGGAACACGGCGCGAAGATTGCGTAACCAAACTACGAACAACGAGAGCGAAGAGTACTCGGATCAATGGATCCTCAAGTTCGCGCGAAAAGTTTGCCTAGATTCTGTGCCGGCACGGATCATTCCTCGCAAAACCGAGAATCCGATAGATGAGATCAGCCAACCTTTTTTAATGGTAGAACTCTCTCTCGCGCTCCTTTCGTGTGGCAATACGGCTCCAGGAGCTGATAGAATCAAGTTCAACTTGCTTAAGAACCTTCCAGACGTCGCGAAGAGGCGCATGTTGAACTTGTTTAATCAGTTTTTGGAGCTCAACATTGTACCGGATGATTGGAGGCGGGTGAGAGTTATCGCCATTCAAAAACTTGGCAAACCCGCGTCCGACCACAACTCCTATCGACCCATCGCGATGTTATCCTGCATTCGAAAGTTGTTGGAGAAAATGATCCTCTTCCGTCTGGACAAATGGGTTGAGACGAATAACCTGCTTTCAGATACTCAATATGGTTTCCGTAGGGGTAAGGGAACGAACGACTGTCTCGCGTTGCTTTCCACAGATATTCAGTTAGCTTTTGCTAAAAAAGAGCAAATGGCTTCTGTTTTCTTGGATATCAAGGGGGCTTTTGATTCAGTATCTGTTGAAGTTCTTTCAGATAAACTCCACGCTTGTGGCTTTTCACCAATAATGAATAATTTTTTGTACAATTTGCTGTCAGAGAAACATATGAGCTTCTCTCATGGAACCTCTACAGCTTCACGATTTAGCTACATGGGTCTCCCCCAGGGATCATGTTTAAGCCCTCTTTTGTATAATGTGTATGTCAAAGACATTGACGGTTGTCTAAGTGACAACTGTACGTTGAGACAACTTGCAGATGACGGCGTAGTGACTGTCACGGGACCCAATGGGGTCGATCTGCAAGGACCCTTACAGGATACCTTACACAATTTGTTTACTTGGGCTTTAGAGCTAGGTATCGAATTCTCTACGGAGAAAACTGAGTTGGTAGTTTTTTCTAGGAAGCATAACCCAGCACAACCGAAGCTTCAAATTTGGGGTAAGCCGATAACTCATTCTATGTCATTTAAATATCTTGGGGTCTGGTTCGATTCTAAGTGCACCTGGAGATCCCATATTGAGTATCTGAAGCGAAAGTGCCAGCAGAGGGTCAATTTTCTCTGCACAATTACCGGGAATGGAATACGGTAGTTTTTGTTTTCAGTCAGCGGCTAGGTCGCACTTCATTAAACTGGAACGTATTCAGTATCGGTGTCTTCGTATCGCGTTAGGTTGCATGCACTCGACTCACACCATGAGTCTTGAAGTGCTGGCTGGCATGTTGCCACTCTCGGATCGGTTTTCAGAATTATCTCTCCGGCTCCTCACCAGGTGTGAAGTTATGAACCCCCAGGTGATCGAAAATTTTGAGAAGCTCCTTGAGTTGAATACTCAAACCCGCTTCATGACCTAGTACCATTTGTACATATTACAGGATGTCAGCCCTTCGCCGAACATTTCCAATCGTGTTTGCTTCTCCGATTTCGACAATTCGGTTCATTTTGATTTATCCATGAAGCAAGAGCTTCATGGAATCCCAGAGCATCATCGTCCTATGATTGCTCCGGTAATATTTGCTGCAAAGTTTGGCCAAGTTAATTCCACTAAATCGTTCTTCACTGACGGATCTTTGATAGAGGAGTCAGCAGGCTTTGGTATATTTAATGAAATTTATAGCGCCAATCGTAAACTTCAAGCTCCTTGTTCCGTATATGTCGCCGAATTAGCGGCAATACACTTTACGCTAGAAATGGTTGCCTCATTAACACCGGATCAGTACTTCATTTTCACGGATAGTCTCAGTTCTATAGAGGCTATTCGCTCATTGAGGCCGGTAAAGCAATCCTCGTATTTTCTCATGAAAATACAGGAGCTTCTAAGTGCTTTATCTTCGCGTTATTTTATCATCACCTTTGTATGGGTCCCATCTCATTGTTCAATTCCGGGCAATGAGAAAGCGGACTCGCTGGCAAAGGTGGGCGCTATAGAAGGCGATATTTGTGATCGACAAATCGCCTTCAACGATTTTTTTCCTATTTTTCGTCAACAGTCACTCGTGAGCTGGCAGCATAAATGGAGTAAAGGAGATTTGGGGCGATGGCAACATTCTATCATCCCAAAAGTGTCGAAGAAATCCTGGTTTAAAGGGATGGATGTGGGTCGAGACTTCATTCGTGTCATGTCTCGCCTCATGTCTAATCATTATTCTTTGAACGCTCATTTATACCGGGTTGAGCTGAGCGAAAGCAATCTCTGCGAGTGTGGACAAGGCTATCAGGACGCAGATCACGTTATTTGGTCTTGTGCTGAACATCGTGGAGTAAGATCGGAGCTTTATGATTCCCTTCTGGCTTGAGGTAGACTACCCAATGTGCCAATTCGAGATATTTTGGCTGTACATGATTTAGAGTACATGAAACTCATTTATGTGTTTTTGACTAACATTAGCCTTAGATTGTAGTTAGTTTAACCTGTATGTTTACTATAATTTTTTTTTTATCTGTGTATGTGTGTTTTTTTTTCTTTTTCAAAAAATGTTCAAGTCAAAAGTAAACCATAAATTGTATAGTTATAAGTTTTTAGATAATTTAGCTTTTAAATTTAATGTGTTATGTAAACCATACCTAAAATTCCCACCCTCTTTCCCATCCGTTATTTTTAATTCTTTTTAACCTGGGGGGGGGGGGGAGTAACCCGCTCTCTTTTTTTTTATTTTTATTTTAAAAAAATGCCTGTATAAAAAAATTTATTAAAAAAAAAAAGATACCAAGATATAGCATATTCCTGAAAATAATTAGCACCCTAGCGCTTATACCAAACCCTCCGTCTCTCCAACGGTTGCATGGACGTGGCCCGGTGAGCGATCGAGGAGTGTCTTCTCGTCTTATCGTCCTTCGGAGTCCAAAGTAGGCACGTTTGCCAACCCACTCTTAGAAATCAGGGACTATACACGAGACGTAATTCATGTTTGTAAAAAGTGGGGGAAAGTAAATAAAGATTTTGTGTAAAATTATGTCTCCGGAAACTGAAACATACGCAAGTCGACAAAAGATGTGTTTGATTGAATTTATTTTCTCATCTCTTTCTACTCATTCTTGTATGCTAAAGGACGCTTGCATGTGTCGGTCTCAGGGGACAGAAATTTACATTACATTTTGGTAGTGTGTAATGTCTCTTTGTATCTATCTACTAGTGTCGTTAGAGGCGGTCACTAATGAGCCCAGATACACGAACTCCTTATCACCTAGATTTCATCACTGTCGATTTGAACTTTTTAGCCTGTTACATAGTACCAACAATCAATGTTAAAATAACGATCAAAAATTGATTCACTGTTGTAGAATCCCTTGGTCCGAAGTACACCTTGCAGGTTGTACCTTGCAATACATTATTGCGCTTTTCGGTACTAGAAGCTTTGATTTTGTTTTGGTTCGCAGTGTTATTTTGACAGAATAAAGGGTGTTTCGATCAAAATTTGGTCGACTTAAACTTGACGCATTTCCTTTTATCGTGCATTAAAAAAATTTGCACACTCACATTGAATATGTGTGCGTGTAGCATCATGCCTCTATTTTGATTTTGAGATTAGCATTTCAGTTATCAAAATGTCGTCGAAGGAAGAGAAGCAACGCATCAAAATTTTGCACTTGCATGGCGAAAATCCATACTACTCTCACGCCAAGTTGGCGAAATTAGTGAATGTGGCTAAATTAACTGTTACCAACATCTTAAAAGTGTTCGGTGAATGTTTGTCCACAGCCAGGAAAGCTGGATCGGGAAGAAATCGAAAGCCGGAGGCCACAGCGTCGACAAAAAGAGTTGCCCATTGTTTCGAGTGGAGCCTCAACCTCTCCGTCCGAGATGTCGCAAAGAAGCTGGAAGTGGTGCCTTCAACCGTAGATAGAGCTTAAAAATGAGCTGGATTGTCGACTTACAAGAAAGTGGTGACTCCAAATCGCGACGATAAACAAAACACGTCGGCCAAAGCACGATCGCGAAAGATGTACACGACGATGCTGACGAAGTTTGATTGCGTGGTGCAGGACGATTTTGACTTGTTAATAAAAACTTTGATCGACTCACACACATTAATGTTTGACCAAATTTTAATCAGAACACCCTTTATTTGAGGGTGTATTCGTGTGAGGTACGTTATTAGGGAGAATTATTAAGCTTGGGACCGCCCTTGGACCGCTGTGCTGGTACTTCCAGCACACACAAAAAAAAAAAATAGCAACAGCAAAATTTGAAGGCAAATGGCTTACATTCCGCTATCCATCGTTGTTGTCAATGGATGACAAGCGATGTCCAGCCAAAACCTGCGTTCAATGAAGAAACTAAGACGAAGAAGATTCAGCATTTTTTCGTGCGCTTGTGGCATGATTTTGGTATTCTAAAAATATAATTGAAATTTATTGACTTCTGATAAAACTCCCCTCTGCAGCATTTTTTCTACAGTGGCCTTCTTTGTCTTGAAGACATGTTACCAGAACTCAATAAATTAATACCAGCCTTAGACAATATAATTGCGTGTCAGCAAGGTGTCTGAGTCAAACAAGTAGGACTTGATTGCTGTTGATGTTGACAACCTATAGCACATCGTCCCATGCCAAGCCAACACAATGTGAAACGGTCAAGCTAATCAATCACATTCCTGCATTCCTGCAACTAGCTTTCAGTCGAAGATTAGTCAATACTCGATTCCGTACACCTTGGCAGGAATCTTGGCATGTCCAAAGGAAGTCTTAATCAATAGACCCGGAGCATGTGCGTTCAATCAGCGATTATACGCTCCACTGACTGCTTTCGTGAAGCAAAACCATTCTTGTTCATGTACATACAAACACACGCTTCCAGATACTGTTTGGCTACTTATCGCCTAAAGGTGGGATTAGTCAAGCAAATCCTTTTCCATTCAATGCCGGCATGTATATCATCATAGCTGTTCGTTCGTGTCGAGCTCGGCTTGTTTGCTCTTGTAGAAAATGAGAATCGTTCGGTAGCTAGAGTCACGCACATACACACAACAAACGCACCGATTCCGGGGCATTTCGATCTTGTTTCTGCCGTACACGAGATCAAATATTTATCTTAAATAAATATCAGCAAATGATTGATTTTAATAGAATAAATATTTGCTACATTATTTATTGCTGCCGCCCAATGCAATGGAATGGGAGGAACTAGTAGTGGGGAACGATTTTCCGTTGATTTGTTCGTTGGTTGCGTGTGACAGGTGAACCTAATAAGATTGAGGGCGGCTTTTGTGTTGCCCACCACCCAAACCAAGAAGGTGAGTGTGAATCCTCGGGCCAAAGTGGAAAAGGCTTACGACTTACCTACGGGGTTTGACTACTTTGTTTACACAGACGAAGCAGTAGCTGTAGGCAGCACATGCCTTGCCGTAGATGTGCTTCGTTTAAAAAGGAGGAAATTGAGGGTGAAAGTCATTACAGCTCAACAACAGCGGCAGGCGGCACCTAAAGGCTAGGTGTGAATTCAGAGTGAAATTAGATTTGTCGAGAGAAGATATCGAGAGGTGCGGACAAGAAAGTGGGAGGCACCGGTAGATGCGTGGAGGTAGGTGTGTTGACACTTCGGTTCGACTTACTTTGTAAAGTCACGTAGACAGGAAGGTGACTGGTTGACATCCGAAGATCAAATTATTTCCTTTTGTTTGTACACTGATGAAGCTAGGTTAATGCAAGAGTGATGTATTGCCATTATAGAGAAAATCGATTCTCCAAGTCGAAAATCTCGGTGCAGATAAGACGGTTGTTGATCGTTGATTATGTTTAATTTTTAAAAAGGTGAAAAATGGAACCTGATTATTTTGGTTAGCGACCTCATAGATCAGTTCCTAATAAATTATTTACCAAACCGGAGGCATGCATTTTAAGACTATTGAGGTCCTCATCATCATCCTCAACATAGTGTGGTGGAAGGAATCTAACGCACATGAAGCTGCAAAGAGGGAGAATTTCGCATGATCAGGTTTGTTCTTCGCTTGAGTTGTAAACGTTAGACGTTAACGATTAACAATCCTACTCATGATACATTTTATATACTCTATCACGCAAGTGTGACTTCGTGAAAAGCATCGCGTCTGAGTTACATTTTATAAATTCTGATGAATGTATCCTACGAATACAAACCGAATGATGATCGTGTGTGAGTGTAGAGATTTTCAGTCCATTCCCTTTCAAAAGACTATGGTCCAAATAACAGTGACGTCACTTCTCAGATTTGACAGATACTGGTGCCCTTGTGTTCAGAAATGTGTGTGAGAAAAAAGGAGGAGAGGTTGGTTTTTTTTTTTTTTTTTGGGGGGAGGTGGGGGGTTTTGTTTTTTGGTATTATGTGTTTTGAGTTCTGACGCCAAATGGTGATTGACAAATCAAGTTTTTAATTTTTCCGATGAAGCTTCAATCAGTTCGACAAATTTTGCAATGTGCAAGGATTGTTTTACTTTTTTCTTTTATTTCCTTTCCTTTTTTTTCACATTTTTCAGTATTTATTTTATTCAGTGGCTAACCAGATTATAGAACAGGTCTTTATTAAATAATATCTTTGCTGCAGACAGATTGAATGTAATTTTTTTTTAGATTAGAAAAGTGCTTGTAAGTGTAAGAAAATTCCAGAAAACATCTTAAATTTTTTTGAACATTTTAGCTCTCTGCGATTGTTTTTTCAAAATCTCGCTAAATGTTTTAAGAGTGTACAAAAAAAGTGCGTATATATGCGGCTCAAATATTTAATATTTTACGCACATGAAATTGAGCTTCTTTTATGCACTCAATATCACAATTTCATAAACATATAAGTTTAGTCAGTGAAATAATTTCATGTTTGTTTGAAAGCAAATTAAAGAGTGAGTCGATAATTATTGCTATACTTTCAATTTCGCAATGTTGTTTTGGCCCAATTTGGTTACATGCAACCTCTCAAAAACCGTGCAGGAGTGGTATGCAGCTAATTTTTCTAATAAAAGACTGTCCTGTCCTGTACTCTGTTCGGTTGAAACATATTTTGCCATGATAAAGCGTGATCTGCGGAAGACCAAAGGAGCGATGAAAGACGAAAAGAAAATGACGAGGAAGTCAAATATAAACTGAGAAAAAAGTGCCACAAACGACTTTACAGGCTCTGATGGAGGGCGTTTATTGCAAATACCAAAGTTTGTAGGCTTAACTATACTGAACTACTGTATAATATTTGGGTTCATTTCCATAACTATAGCCGGTTTACAAATCAATATAAAGTGTTGCATTAATTATTGACTTACCCGTTATTCCTTAAGCTGGAATGAATAAGGCCCTAACAGATGGTTATACCGTATGCGTGATAATGTTTGCATCATTGAGCAATGTCAAAATTTAAAAAAAATCTCAAAAATTTCGGTTTCTGAGAGTCTTAAACTATGTTAATCACCGATCGAGTTTTAACTTGCAGCAATTACGACCACCACACGTTTTCGGGACGCACGACAGGTCCTAATAATGTAGCCTGGATCCATTTCTCTCCGGGTACGGGTCATTGTTTGTCTGAGGCTTGCTGTACTCTGGTCGCGTTAAGAACAGGCCTTGGCCCTCATGACTGAGTAATCCAGCGTATTAAGATCGGGTCTGGATGGCGGCCACATATCCTTCACCCAGAACGGCAGATGTTTCTGCAACCACTTCTGAGTGTGGCTCGAGGTGCCCCATCTTGTTGAAATACAACATTTGGTTTCTGGCGGAACTGCTCTTTGATCCACGGAATCACATGCTTACTTGAAATCCCGATATAGACCTCCGTATTTACTTTGTTGCCTTCTGAAATGCGCACCGGGTTCATTTTTTTGCCATCGGAAGCCACTAATTCAAACACTATAACGCTAGCAGGATGCATGGTCAGATACACTATATTATGCTCGTCGACCACCTCTCTTACCGGGAGAGAACTAACATAGTGATCGGTTTTGGAATTTTATACGGGATCGACGGTAAACATGCTCTCGTCGGTGAACAGGATTATCGGATTTTTTCGCTTGAGGAAGTTCAAGATTTTCTTACATCGCTCGACTCGTAGCTCCCGGATGCGGTAGGTAATCATGTGAGTTCTTTTTCCGGGCCGTAAAGTTGCTATACCGACGTTTCTTTGCCATTTTTCTCATTGAACGAACTCAGAATCATCATTTTGATGGCAGCGAAAACCCTCGAAATCCAAGCTGACCTCGGTCTTCTTAGTCACCTGTGGTCACCTTTGCGGATAGTTGTCTTTTCTTTTCTCGGTCTAAGACCCTTTTCACAGTCCACCGGGATACTCCCACTGCAATTGAAATGTCTTTTTGCGACATTTCCGCGTGGGACAAATCACGAATACGCTGCCACTTAGTCATGTTGAAACTGTCAAACTAAGGAAATCGGCTTTTTACTTGCAGCCTACTATGATATGAATTATTGCTTAGTGCATGCAAAGAAAACCAAGGCATTATATGCACAGGTAAAACGGGAACCTTATTTATACGATGGTGCAAACATTATTACGCATACGGTAGACCTACTCCCTTCCCTCCGGTGCAGGGCTGCATGAGAAAGACACTTGAGTGGATGGTCAACCGTCACCTGTATACTGAGCTGGAGCGGCATGAGCGGATTCATGCAAACGAATCTCGAAGCGGCTTGGATCGTCTCCGAACTCGATTTTTTGGTTAACGTGAACTCGGAGAGCGTACTAGTAGATGTAGTATCCCTCGATTTAAGCAAAGCCTATGATATGACGTGAGAAAGCCTACCCTCAAGGAATGAAACATGCAAGGGCGCATGGTGGAGTAAGTAGAAAACTTCTTACACATCCGGAAGTTTCGAGTTTTGAACACCTCTAAACCGAGATTGCTAGAGAAGGTCATTCCTCAAGGGTCTGTTATATCTGTCTCATTGTTTCTTTTCACGATGAACTCAGTGTTTGAACGCATCCCAGTTAATGTACGCATTATTGTGTGCACCGACGATGTAACCCTTGTCGTGTTTGGAAGTTGTGGTTCACTGGGCAGACAGCGTTAATTATTCGATATAACCCGAAAAGTCTTAAATCATGCACATCTGTTTTGTTCATACTCCAGGGTCGAGGTTACCAACAGTATCGACGAGCTTGAAGGCAAGACAGTGCGTGATATCAAATTACTTGGTTTGACGATCGACCACACTCTGCGGTTTCCGAAGCACGCCAAGTCAGCGAAATGTAATTTCAATGCTATGTTGAATGTTCCCCGAGCCCTGAACGACCGCTTTTCTGAAGCATCTTGCTGCACCATGATCAAGATTGTTACGACGACGATCATGCCATGGATACTGTCATTATCGGAGTCATGGAGCAGCTTGGTATTTCCCTTCTTTAAATCCAAGAATCTCAGTATAATGAGGCCTACAGGATTTGTGGTGAATCTCTCATGTTTTCCCCATTAGCTTTCTTATTGATGGAGAATAGTAAGGTTCCCCTGGTGAATGCAGTAGCCAATGACTGGGCTATCAAAGTTATTAGTCAAAGTCATACTACAAGAGGACACCGATCTTGGTAACAGACCTACCGTTAGTAGAGCAAAAGAGTGGTGGCTCAACCTGACAGGTATAGAAATTCCCACGTTGTGCTGGCGGCCTAGGCTGTGGCTATGGGCATGGGACTCTACGTGCTCTAACGTGGATTTGAGTATCAAGCGATTATGTAAAGCAAAGGCAAAGCCTGTGGTGGCTAAGGCTGTCTTTAGGGGATTGTTCCACATATGAGGGTTGAAATTTGCTATTCAGGGACGGTTCATTGATCGAAGATGAGTAAGCTTACGGGTGTCTGGGAAGACCAAAAACCGCTGCGGCAGGTTAAAGGGTGATACGGTCAAAATTTGGTCAAGGGAAAACGCGTGTAAATCGGTGAAATCGTTTATTTAAAAAATCAAATTAAATTTCTTTTTCAAGTTCAATTAGTATAAAATTCATGAAAAATATTCAGTTAGGCTTCCGCTTTTCCAAATCCGAATTGCCGGGCCTTACGTTTGACCCCTGCCATCAGATTTTGTACAGCCACCTTGTCCACCTTCTTCACCGCAGAAAGCCAGTTTGCCTTGAACTGCTGCTCGTCCTTAGCAGTTTTTAGGTTCCACTTGACAATAGCCCAGTATTTCTCAATTGGGCGGAGCTCTGGCGTGTTGGGAGGGTTCTTGTCCTTGGGAACCACCTGCACGTTGTTGGCGGCGTACCACTCCATGGCCTTTTTACCGTAATGGCAAGATGTCAAATCCGGCCAAAACAGTACGGAACAACCGTGTTTCTTCAGGAAAGGCAGCAGACGTTTATTCAAACACTCTTTCACGTAAATTTCTTGGTTGACAGTCCCGGAAGCTATGAAAATGCTGCTTTTCAAGCCACAGGTACAGATGGCTTGCCAAACCAGATATTTCTTTGCGAACTTTGCCAGTTTCGTGTGCTTGAAAATATCTGCTACCTTTCCCCTTCCTTTTGCCGTATAAACCTCCTGTCCCGGAAGCTGCTTGTAGTCGGCTTTGACGTAGGTTTCGTCGTCCATTACCACGCAGTCAAACTTCGTCAGCATCGTCGTGTACAGCCTCCGGGATCGCGCTTTGGCCGTCGTATTTTGTTTATCAACGCGATTTGGAGTCACTACCTTCTTGTAAGTCGATAGTCCGGCTCGTTTTTTGGCTCGATGCACGGTTGTAGACGATACACCCAGCTTATTTGCGGCATCTCGGAGAGATAGGTTAGGATTTCGCTTGAAACTACCGGCAACTCTCTTTGTCGTCTCAGCGGCTTCCGGTTTTCGATTTCCCCCCGATCCAGACTTCCTGGCTGTCGACAAACGTTCCCCAAACACTTTAATTACATTTGTAACGGTTGATTTGGCAACTTTTAGCGATTTTGCCAACTTTGCGTGCGAGTAGCTCGGATTTTCGCGATGCGCGAGCAAAATTTTGATACGCTGCTCTTCTTGCTTGGACGGCATTTTGACAACTGAAGAGTGAATTCCAAAATCAAAATAGGAGCAACATTCTACACACACACACCTTCAAAATGAGGGGTGTTCAGGTTTTTTAAATGCAAAATTGAAAGAAATTCGTCAAGTTGATATTGACCAAATTTTGACCGTATCGCCCTTTATCGGATCTTCGAGCTGCGTCACAGCATCTTTACTATCGGTTTCGGAAGATTTTATGTTGCATGAAATGTAAGTTTACGTCGATGTATAACAAAGAAGCATAACGTGTCGTGTAATATTCATAATTTCTAAGTGTGGTCATAATTTAAATAATTATAATTTTTTCATACGTTTTCAGACAGTTTTACTAAATTTACTAACGTATCCTTAGACCTCACCAGTATCCTTGATATGGATCATTCCAAATGGTTTTCCATGCATCATTAGAAACTTTCTTGTCTTCCCAATGAAAAGCCATAGCAGTGACCCCCACAGAATCTATGCTGTTAGTTTAAGTCAACCCAAATCAGCCCTCGGTCGTTTTTTTTAAATTATCTTGTCTTCCCAATAAAAACCACTATCACACATTGTGAGTAGCATCAACAGCATCCTTACTATGGGTGCAAATTGGTCCAAATTGGCACTCAAGCGTTACTAAAGTATCTTGGCTTCCCTATGATAACCTTCCAAAATAATTCGTTATAGGCCCCTACACCATCCTTTATGTTAAAATAAATCGATTCAAATCGATGTTCAAACAATATAAATAAATACCTTGTCTTCTCAATAAATAACTACCAACACCTTTTAGAGTAGCCCCAAGAGCAGCTGTTGGTTGAAATTGGACCAAATCAGCGTTTTTTGATCACCCAATCAAAAACCAACTTAACACTTTTTGAGTGACATCAACAGCATCTTTACTATCGATATTTTTTTTCTCTGTTCGGGACATAAACCACTGCGACCAGTAATTTGATCTATTGTAGTATATCCCGTATCCTTTGTTTAGTGCATGTCGAGTTACTTCATCACTATTGAGAAATGATGAAATATTCGGTGTTTTTTACAGTTGTCTTTGTTTGCTTTGTTGGCTATGAAACGAGTTTTTTTTTAAAGTTTTCGCTATTTAAACCCTTTATGAGTGACAGCACTCTTCAAAGGCGCGCCCTTTTATCAGTAAAAACCGGATTCATTGCAAACAAAACAAACAATGGCTCCTATACTGACCATGCATCAGAATCCTAGTCCTAACCACTTCAAACTATAGAACATCAAATAGAAAATGAGAATCCGCATAAATGAAGACTTATCATGTTTTCTTTATTGCAAGCTCCATCTCGGTGGGTCAATCCGACTATTGTCGCTTTTCACAAGACATACAATGTAATAAGGACTAATATGTGTTCTTTTGACTACAAAAAGAAATATGTTCCCTAGTTTGAATTAATTCGGACTAGGGTTCGGTGGTAGATCTGAACCCCGTAACGCACCACGAAAAGGTGATCTACCAGCGTTACGGGTCTACTATCGATATAAATTGGTCCAAAATGGGTTTCTCGCGCTTTTAAAACTAACCCTTTTTTCACATGAAAAACCATCATCACACGTTGTGAGTGTCATAAACATCATCCTTACTGTCTAAATAAGTTCGAAGCAGCTGAAGCAATGCAAAAAGCCTGTTTTACTAATGTAGTAAACCACCATTACACTTAATTTACCGATAACTTGTGTCAAAAACTGAATTTACAAATTCGGTGAATTATAGAATTTTGATTTTAGACTAATTCTAAAACATTGTCCAAAAGTACAGTGCCCTTACTGTAAAATCAAAAGTGTTGTATTTATTTTCATATTCCAATAATATTAAAATGGATTTCCCGCATTAGGTATTTACATCAGAGCAATGCATTCTGAAACAAATTCATGAAAATATTCAACTATATTTCATGATATTTTAAAAATCAGCTTCTGGAACGAGTTATTGGCAAATGAATCGCATTGAGTCCAAATGACAATTTACAACACTGGTAAGCTGCCCCAACAGCATCCTTATTGTTGGTTAAAAAAGGTCTGAATCGGCTCCTTAGTGCTATTCAAACTACTTTTCTGCCCAATAAATATTCACCCTTACTCTTTGTAACAGGCTCCAGGAGCATCCTTATCGGGCCAAATCGACTCACAAGCAATGTTAAAAACAATTTCCTTTAGTTTTTCTTGTCTTTACAATAATAAAAACAACCATTCCATTTTTGAGTGGCCCGCACAGTTTTCTTGCTGTTGGTTGAAATCCTTCTAAATCGGCCCACGAACGTTTTTCAGTTGCGAATTTTGCGAATTTGCCAAAGAATGTCCTCCATTACACTTTGTAAGAGGCTCCAACACTATTCTTACTGCTGGTATAAAGCGGCTTCAAGCGTTGTTGAAACCTTTTCATCACAATGAAAAACCAACATCCACATCCTTACAGTTGATTCAAATCGGCTCTAATATTTAAATATTCAGCAATTCTATAGAAAAAATACGATCTTTCAGAATTTCATAATCATTGATAATTATGTTCCTTATCCGAAAATATCACCTGTGACCCGTATTTTTTAATTATGTTAGGGTGACCATTTCTGCGTTTGGGTATTTAAAAAAATTGACTTTTTTAGGAAATGATTTTTTTCATAAATTCATTACTTTTGAACCACTGGGATGATATTTTTTTAACCAAGTACCTAAATTAAAGATAATTGAATATTCTTGTTTGATAAAATATGAAAATAAATCTCAGTTGCGAAATTAATGTATGGCTTATATTTGTTTATTTTTTGTGTGGTTTTCATGGTCTCGGGACCAAAGAGCCTCTCATTTTTACGTTTTTTTTCTTTAAAATTTAGGCCTTTTTACATATTTGGCGATGTATCAATTTTAGTTTTTGAGCTACATTTTATCAAAAATTCTATGCTTTTAGTTTTTGCTGACTATCCTATCACGCGTTTCCATTATTCAAATCAACTTGCCAACCATGTGACCTCATCAATCTACAGGGATTTTTATAAGTTCATTTAGCTTTTAAGAGCTTAGGAATGGGCCATAGAACACTTGTTCTCATATTTGGGATTTTCAGTGGTTCTTTGTCCATATGGATATATTTTTTAAATGTATATGGAGCATGTGTTCGGACCAACTCCCTCTCCCTCTTCCCCTTCCAAAAAACAACTTGGTTTATGGACGGTCTGCAACGAGGGGGCTCTTTGGTCTCGAGACCATGAAAACCATGACTAAAAAATGACGGTGTGTTTTTATATTTTATCAAATAATAAAATTTAATTACCTTTTATTTGCGTACTTAGTGAATAACATCAGTCCAATGGTTTAAAAGTTATGAATTTCTGAAAATAATGCAATGGTCACCTTGATGACAAAATGAAAAAAATACTGGTGTAATATTTCTGGATAAGAAACAAAACTACCAATTAATATGAAATTGTGAGAGATCGTACATCTTTTTTCCAAGGAATTGTTGTATATATTTGTGAATCTCTATAAAACCAACTGGCCCACTAGCTCGTTAACCTAAACGAACCCTGCTGCCAACCCAAACATTTTATCCCACATCCTAGTGATTTCACGTGGAAGTGGATTTCCAATGACGTTTGTAGATTACTTCATTCAACCATGCAAGTCGAATGGACAACAGCTCTGCCTACTTGTGATTCACTTTTCTACCTTGACTACATAATTAGGTCTGAAAATATGTGAATAGATTTGTGGTTTATAAACATCCATTTGTTTATAAACATCCATTGGTTGTTTATAAACATCCATTTGTTTTGACATTTTGTGTCTTTGCAGTGTTATTGTAGAAGATATAATATAAAACATGTCCCCGAATGCCGTTTTCCGAATTTCTTTGGTCAAACGTTATTTGTGAACACTCATTTAATAAATCTTTGAGATTGATTGTTAACAGTAAAATAATTGCATTAACTTCAATTCGCAAAAAAATATTGATATTTTAAAAGTGATTTTCCCAAAGTTTATATTTCAATTGAAATCATTTATCATAGCCAAGCGTTACACACGGAGCTCTTGTATCACTGCAATTCACATTCTCTTAACGGTCAACCCATCAGGGGATAAATTCTCCATTTAACACAGAGCGTAAAAGAGCCTCTTCATTATCGGATGTACAGAATGCGTAATTAAGACGCTTTGCAATTTTCATCCAGGTATGCTGCACACATTTTCAAGTTCCTTCAATTAGTAAGGGATGGTGCTGCTCAGATTCGAATGGTAGTTCATCAGGGCAGCGTAGTTGAAAGGAAGGTACATAAAGGTTCATTGATTTCGAGTGCGAATTCCACGCCACCCTGCAGCCTGAGCGTCGGTTGGTTGGTTCATCTCCCTTCGATTTAGTTCTGTATGCCAGCAGCAGTGAAATATTCCACCCTCCCCTCAAAACCTACAAATGGTGGCTGTTGAAAATGGCAAGAAAGAAAAATATTCCTACATATTTCATAACTTTATGACTATTCAATATTAAAGTAGTCGGAAGGCATGAAACAAAGACGCAGAGGAAGTCGTGAAGCCGGAATAGGATATTGCATCCCTCTTCAGAAGGGCGGCTGGCTGCGTCTGTTGTGTTCGGATTGTTGTGGGTAGGTTCAAGGAAGCAAGTGTTTAATATCTGCTCTGTTTTCACCCTTTGCACTGACGTTGTGAACATGCTGCTACAAGTCGTATTCAGACTTCAAGCTACGTTGGCTCGGTCTTGGCTGACACACAGAGCAAGAGAACCTTGTGTTTGTCGAGTTGTACGGTAGTCCTCTTTTAAATTGTACCCCGAGGCGTTAATATCTTCGTCTGCGGAGCAGTCATCGTTATTGTTCTCCGGGTCTCGGTCGTCTTTGTCTCGGCAAAACATAGCGATTGCAACCTCAGTTCACTGGAGAGATATATGGAGAACGGCTTCGGAGATGTTGCTTGTAGCCGGTTTGTAGTACCTTGATTTCCGCTTTCCGCGTGCTTTGTTTGCATGTTTGCTGAAGGTAAACATACAAACATACAATAGCAGAATGTGCTTGAGATTAGCACGAATGTGTAGGCAAAGTGCGATTTTCGGAAAGGGGTTCTGTGGCTCCGCTGAATATGACAATCGCAGTCACACAGGCTTTTGCTTAAAAATATTTGTAGGAATGTGGGTCATTATTTGAACGTGTCACGAATAAAGATGCATTGAAGGAATTATCACTTAATGCTTCGTACATGGAAAGTATAAATTTATTAAGAAATCACAGTTCTTAGTGCGTTTTAATTTAATTTTTCTAATCAATTTGATCCATAATTTCAAATATATTTGATTTGTTTTTGTCGATCGATGAATAAGTAGTTTATACGCAACTGCAAAATATGACAACCCGAAAACCGCCCGCATCACTTTTACCCATCTCTAATGTTTGCAAGCTTTGTAGCGTTTATTTATGAAGTCGAGTTACTACAGTGAAAAAAATCAATGAATAGCAATGATCCAAAGGTTTTTCAATTATTTGTCAGGATATATATCTAAGTCCATTTATATTGGTCTTCAGATGATTTTTCTATTTATTTTTGGTTTTCGTCCTTGTTTGGAAAACTAATGTTCAACGGGATTCTTTTCTGCATGAAATGTGTGGTTAACTTTAAGAAGGGTTGCATATTTTATTATAATATTATCTTTCAAATGATGAGTGATTTTACCCGGTATTTGTTCTTAGCTTGATTATGTATTTAAAACTTCGAAAGAAATATTAAACAGAATAGTGTTTTAATTGTAATAATTGAAAAAAAATCCAAGCTGCCGGATCGGTTATTTTCGGCGGACCCGAAATGCCTCTCGATGTCCACCTTCTTTGCTCCAGGGTGGAGCTGACAGTACGAACAAAACATTGAGCGTAGCTGCTTGACTGCTGCAAACCAACTGATAATGTTGTCAAATTAATAAATAGCCAGAAATGCATTTTCAGTCCATTGCGAACACAGCATCTAAAAACTCGCTAAAGCTGGAAAGTTATAAAAAACAGGACATGTTATAAGACTGCTGAACAAAAATGCCTCAACAACAATGTTTGCCTCGAATCCGACCAGTACAAAACGAAGAAGCGCTACGAGCAAGTTGATTAGAACTTGTGTCGCAAGTTTGATCCAACGTTTTAATTGTATTTTTAATATTCCTGTCAATCAATCAATACATCGGTATTGTCAATAGTTTGATTAATGGCTTACCTTATATCATCAATATTAATGTGAACACTTAGGATCAATAAATTGATCGTATGGGGTGTGCTTTTTCAGTTAATCACAATTTTGTTAATCACCAACACTACTGATGTAAGTTCACTATGTGTACAAATTCCAAGAAATATACATCTCAACGTTGTTCTGAACATGAAGCCGCAATAATTACAAGTTTACGGATAGATTTTGCATAAAATTGCTGAGAAAACCGATAAAGATGATGGAACAAACGTTGATCAGGATTTCAAGCAACTTCCTGGTCTCGAATTTTCGATATTACGAAGTGGCAATGTTGCCGATTCCTTTATGGTAAAAAATGGCGAAATTTGTTAAAAAACATACATAAATTGGCAAGCAATATAAATGGGTTGATAGGACCCATACAAAGGTAATCCTAAATGATCTTCTGATCAACAAACAAATCTGCTCCTTTATTGTTCAAAGAATGTAAGATGAGTGTCTCACTGTATTCATCGACCGGAGGGCCTCAATAGAACTGAGATTATCCGAGGAGATGAAATAATGGTCTATGGGCATGCCGGATATCATCTCTAATACGGAATTGATTGCTGGTTCCCGAAATTTCCAGAAGGTAGTTTAATAGACCAGATTCATTGTAGACACTAAATTTTTGGCATCGACAAGACGTCAACTTGTTATTACGGAAAGGTGATTCAGATGCAAAAAGCAGAAAACAACATCAACTCTGTGTAAAAAAATGCAATCTTTGATCACATCAAATCTTCAAAATATTGATAGGTAAAGCGTGTATTTCAGATGGCGATGGTAAAAAACTACTTAAGATAATACAATGTAATAAATTTCTCCCAACTCCTACGTTTATTATGCCTTCTACGAAAATGCTGCAACGTACTGCTGGCATCAAGGCAGTTGGCCGGAGCCTTAGTTATAGCTGATGATACGATGGAAGTCGATTTGTTCTTCAGCTCTTTCCCCGTGCTTCTTCCGGTTGGGCCACGAATATATTCTCCGTTTGAGGAGCCGTTTGAGCTGGGAGACTTTCCGAGGGTAGGCGGTCTTTGGTTCGACGTTTGTCTTAAGCCGGTTCATCGAAGACCCGAGCTTTTTTCGCGTGATACTTGATGATGGCGGCAACTTCTGGCAGGCAATTTGTGCTGTACACACTTGGAAATTATTAATTTTACACGAAACGTAATTCATGTTTGTAAAAAGTCGAGGAACGTAAAGAAAGATTTCGTGCAAAATTATATCTCCTGAAACTGACACATATGCAATTCGGCGAAAAATGTGTTTGATCGAATTTATTTTCTCATCTCTTTCATTCTTATGTGTTAAAGGACGCTTGCATGTGTCCGTCTCAGGGGACAGAAATTTACATGACATTTTGGTTGTTTGTATAAACATTTAACCCGAAAAACATAATACTTCTATTGGAGTAAATATTTGTACAATAGTATGTAATTAGTAAATTGTTGAAATTTTAGATGAAACTAGCTTAGAGTGTTATGTTTACATAATTTTGTCACTATCTGTCAAGTGGTTATTAAGATGGCTTCCAAGCCAGAAGTGTCCAACAGGTGGATCGCAAAACAGGTGGGAATCGACAATTCGACCGTGTCTCGTGTGATTTAATCGTTTAAGGAGACTCAGACGATCCAGCGGCGAGTTGGCAGTGGAAGCAAAGCGAAGACGACCGACCCCGTGAACGCAAGGAAGGTGAGGGTTTACTTCATGCGCAATCCGAACCATTCGATTCGGGACGTGGCCAAGAAGGTCAATTCTTCCGTCTGGTTCGTCCAGCAGACAATGAAGCGGGCCGGACTTCATGTCTTCAAGGTAAAGAAGACGCCTAGCCAAACCGATAAACAGAATACGGTGGCCAAATCCCGCGCCAAGAAGCTGTACCGCGAGTGGTTGTGGCAGCAGACATGCATCGTAATGGACGACGAGACGTACATTAAGCGGACGCCGAGCAGATCCCCGGCCTGGAATATTTCGCCGGCAAGTCCCACCTGGATGTTTCGGAGAAGTTCCGGAAGAAGAAGGTCGACAAATTTGCCAAGAAGTACTTGGTGTGGCAGGTAATCTGTGGGTGCAGCATATTTAGCAAGCCGTACATAATGACCGGCACCATCAGCGGCCAAATATATAAAGAAGAATGCCTACAGAAGCGCCTCCTGCTCTTTTTTCCGCTCCTACGAAGGTGACACTCTGTTTTGGCCGGATCTGGCATCGTGCCATTACGCGAAACCGGTGATGGAGTGATACGAAGCCAACGATGTTGTCTTTGTTCCGAAGGAGACAAATCCGCCAAACTCGTCAGAACTTCGCCCAATAGAAAAATGTCTGGACGATTATAAACGGCAAGTTCCGGGAAACAGGGAAGGTCTTCAAAACGACAAGGATTTGAAGAAAGTGTGTAGAAAAATGGCACAAGTGTTGCACAGGTTTTGATCAGTAGTGTTAAGTCCAGGATGTGGGCATTTAGCCTACGAAAATAGGTTGAATAAACCAACTTTGCAAAAACATTGCTTATAAATATGTGTTTATTTATTTCCTGAGAGTTTCAAAAATATACGACATTAAATGAAATATTGGTTTACTTCCTAGTTCATCGAAAGCCAAAGGAAAGAACAGTGGCTTCGACATTCCCTTCTCGTTCTCCATCAGTTTTAGAAGGACTTCTTCGGGAACTGTGGGTGTAGGTTTTTATATTTGACGTCAACGTTTACCTATTTGATAGGGGACCTTGAATATCCAGTCTCTTGGCAGTCGTTGCCGACCGGCGTAAAGTAGGGTTTGTCATCAATTATAACCACAACGTCACGCTTCACCGAAAAGTTGTTTTTAGCATCAGCATCTTCAGTGACCCCTTCTAGGTGATTGATTGCTGCTCGTACACGGCCTTCCGGATAATAATGTTCATCTTGCCTAGGCACTTCTTCACCGTTAAGCCGATCCCATCACCATCTCGACCCAAAGCGCGGAACGATGAAGCCATCTTGCCCGTGGTCATCTTCTTCAGCTTCTGATACAATTTACGATCGTGCAGCACTGCCAGGCGGCCAGAACCAGACCTTCTTTAGATGCTCTCGCCGTTCTCAGAAGGGAAGAAATGTTGTAAATGCCGGACCGGATATTAACCAAAGACACAAAGTGCTTCACGATGTCCAACTATTTTGCAACGGGGTGGAGCTGGCAGTAACGTAGTTCAAGTCGAGCAATCGACACTAATAAAGTCTGTAAGTCACAGACGCAATAGAAGCAATCTGTCAAAGGATAAGCTTTCTATTCATAGTGGAATTTAACGAAATTTGCTCGCGTTTACTAGTGACATTTTGAAAAAGTATTTCAGTTTTTTAATTTTTTTAGTTTTTTAAAAGTGTGAAGTGATTGTTCAAGTTTTCCTAGTTTTCCAATGAGTAACGTAGTTGCTTGAATTTTTCCGCCTTAGCTGCTGCAAATCAATTGATAACGCTGTCATTTTTTTATGTACCCAACAGGGTTGCTGCCATTGGCGATGCATTAGTCAACTTACCATCAGGTGACAGGGTGCATGAAAGATCTTTTTTTTAATTCGTGCGTTATTCACTTATGCATTAAAGAGACCGTTGATAATTAAGAGTAAAATCAAATGATGAAAAAGATTTTACTAAAATGTGAAAAATGGAAGCATCAGGTGAATGAGGACATTGTTCAAACCCTTATGGATGGCATCAATCACAAAGTTCAACCATTTTATTGTAGCTAGTCGGAATAATAATTGTTATTAAATGTAAAAGCTAGCCCCTTTAATCTGCCTACAAACCAAATATGTCAATTATTAAGTGCTTATTGATAAATCCTCGATGACATAATGGCTATCAACTTCTTCTTAAGCAATTGTGTACTTTTTCATCACTTCACGAAATTTACAATTTGCCTAACGTTTTTTTTGGTTTTTTTTTTTTTTTTTTTTTTTTTTTTTTTTTTTTTTTGTTTTTTTTTTTTTTTTATTCGTTTATTTTCCGTCGGCCTTTTTTCTCACAACGTGGTGACAACCACCGACACCAGGAAGACGACTCCACCACCTGGACCCTAAATATTGCACTCATCAACACATGAGCCGGGACCAACGGCTTTACTTCCCTCCCGAAGGAAAAAGTGACCAGATTTTTTCGCCTCAGAAAAACCACCGACTTCGACTGGAATTGAACCCAGACCCACAGGGGTGCCAAGTAGCAGTCATGCTTACCACCACACCACCGGCACCGGCATTTTGATGTTGTCGATAGAAAATCAGCGAAATTTTCAATGGTATTTCAGGTTTGAGACCCCTCTCCCATTTGAAAGTTGTTTTTTAAATTGTGTGTTCAATGGAGGGGATAGGGCTTACAATTTAATCTATATAAATGAAACACAAATTTCTGCATAACTCGAAAATTAATCAAGCAAATAAAACCGAAATTTTGCATGGAGGTTTTTCGAAAGCAAGAAATGTTTCTAAGGTGAGTTGAGACTTCTCCTTTTTCTGGAAGGGGGGGGGGCTCTCATACAAATGAAACACATATTTCTGCATAACTCAAGAACTAATCAAGCAAATAGAACCAAATTTGACATGTCGAGGTTTTTGAAGAAGAGAAATATTTCTTTGGTTGTTTGAGACCCCTCCGCCCTCTGAAAAGAGGAGAGGCTCCCTCTTGAATGAACTACAAATTTCTGCATTAATCGAGAACTGAACAAGCAAATAGAACCACATTTGGCAGGTAGAGGTTTTTGAGGGCAAGAAATGTTTCTTTGTTGGATTGAGACCCCTCCGCCATCTGGAAGGGGGGCTCCCATACAAATGAATCACAATTTTTTGCATAATTCAAGAACAAATCTAGCAAATGGACCCAAATTTGGCATGTAGAGGTTTTTGGAGGCCAGAAATAATTCTATTGTAGTTCAGGATCCCTCTCCCTCATAAAGAGGCAGGGGGTCTCTCACAAATGAAAAAAAAATTCTGCAGAACTCGAGAGCTATTCCAGCAAGTCAAACCACATTTGGCATGTGGGGGTTTTAATAGGCAGGATATCTATATGTATAAAAATGAATTTCTGTCTGTCTGTCTGACCCTTATAGACTCGGTAGCTATAATGGAGTGAAAATTTGTATGCTGGGGTTTTTGGGGTTGGGAAAGGTTCTTATGATTGTTTAGTCTCCTCCCTTCTCTGGAAGGGGGTCTCTCATTCAAATGAAACAAACATTTCTGCATTACTCGAGAACTAATCAAGGAAATGGAATCAAATTTGGCATTTGTGGGGTTTGAAAGCAATGATTGTATGGTAATTTGAGACCCATCCCCCCTCTGGAAGGGGGGGTTATCATACAAATGCAACACAAATTTTAACCAAAAAGTAAATCTATCCAGGTAACTAAAAAACAAAATGTGTATTTTCGGGTAAGAAGCATGTTCTGATAGAAGTTTGATCCCCTTCTTAGTCAAGAAAAAAACTTATTCGGAAAACCAACCATAAAAGTGCCAGTTCTATTCAAATTGCATTAATTTAGTTGCAAGCGTAGCAGCGCACGCACCGGGTTCAGCTAGTAGGTTTATAAATATAAAAGAAAGGAGAAATTTGTAGAAATATATGAAATTGTACCCAAGAATAGACCCAACCTTGGAGCCTATAGACCGACATTATATCCATATCTCTCGAATGTTTTCAGTGGAAACAAGTAAGTTTTTCAAAATTTTAGTAGAACGCTATATTAAGACTTCCCAAGCAAGCATATAAGCAGTTGTATATCGTTTGAAGCTCATTGATTCAATGAGTTACGGTCTTAGATGTAATAGATTGCTGATTTATCGGACACCTACCCTTTGATGTCAATTGAATCTTGGTTATGGTAATATTTTATGGTTCAAAATTAAATTTGAAATAAGATTATGCTGGGATTTTTTCTGTGGCTAGAAGTTTATTTTTCTGGAAATGTATAATTCTAAGGAAGAACATTTTGATAATCTCCATCACTATCAATCGGCTGGTTCTCAAAACCACTTATTCCGGATTGACGCAATTGCTTCTACTTGTAATTCACGCCAAAATGTTCGACTGAACTATGAATTACGCTCAATCTTATCTTTGAGGAAAACAGAAGAGTTCAAAAAGGCAAACATGACTGCTCAATTATTTCCCATCAAACAACGAAAATGGTCCTACGTCAATTTTTATTTTCCCTTGAAAATAGACGTTTTAAGCGTCGTTAAACGACCAAATATTTCATCCCATATAATCCTCTATCGGGGAACAGCTCAACATCCATCTTTTGTCTTCCCTACTTTTCTTGCTCTCAGATAACCAGCTCCAGGAAGAAATCTCCGACAGAGATATGAATTTTTTGACACGCACAAATTTATCATATTTCCTGTCATGACAACGAACCGACGACGACAGCGGCATGAGCAGAGATTTGCTCGTTTCCTTTATAAAGTCATATAGTGCACAGAACATGCCCTTCTCGGAGGCAAGTGTATCAACATTTTTAAAGAAGCCAGTCATCGGCGGGTCTTTTGAATTGACTTAGGGGGTGAATTTGTTTTGAAGGAAGTTTTTTTTTTATTGGGGGATTTAAGAAGGAGACAATATTGATTCTTTCAAACCAGATTTCATGGTATTTGGGATGGATTTCCTGCAAATGGTGGCAGGATGGAATTGAGAGCTCAATTTCGACACTAATTCTTCTTAATACTCAATCTGTTAAACTTGGTGTTGTTGGCTGGAAGTGGCAAACCAATTTGTTATTTTTCTGTTATGAGGGATACGATTTGATGATGGTTGAACATGAGGATTTACTCAAAAAACAATTAAAGGGGTTGGGTTGAATCCGATTGGAATTATTCTCCTTTCGATTAATAACATTTCATCGACTAGTCATGATAGCTACAATTCAAAGAATTATCTACTATATAATATCGAACGACAGACATAACCACTCCTCTTTCGCCTTTCTTTGGAACTCACCCTTACAATATGCATTCTTTCGCCACACCGATATCTCTTCCACGGAACAATGGTTTTCATTAGACAAATTTAAGGCAAATACTCGACGAGATTGCAATTATGAATCATAATTAACTGCCAAGGATGCGACTAGACGGAGCATTCCCTCTATCGATTTTCGGCTAACGTTGCGTTAAACTTCCACCGGATTTTTTTTTCAACTGTTTGTTGCCTACTTCTTGCTCTGCTCATTTTGGCACCGGAAGATCCCAAAAGTACAAGAGCCCTTTTAATATAATTAGTCTGAGCAGCAACGGCAGAGCAACAGCAGAAAGGGATTGGTTTCCTTGGGAATCGCTCGTTAGCCAAAGCAGGAGTTTTCGGTTGAGCGATGTCTTGGGAGCGGAAAAATTCCAACTATTCTCCCTTGGCAATGTGTTTGGTCGAGTGAGAGCCTTGGAAAATCCTCCGAAGCTGAGGCAGGAACGGCAGAAGCTCTAACCCTTAATTAATTCACTAAATCAAATGATATTTATGGCCTTGGTGGTGCGGCTTGGCTCCTGAACGAAAGAAGGCGGAACAAGTTGAAGCCCGTAACCGAAGAGATGTCCCGTAAATCATGTGTTGATTGGAGCAGAAATTATTGCCCTTGGAGGTGGATCTCAATCCTGGAAATGACAAAGATGAACGAGTTTTGCACTAGTGTTAGATATAACATTGGTGAACGGAAACTATGTCTTTAATGGGTTAATCAAAAACTGGTTTCAACCTTATGAATGATCAAACTACATGGCCAGTGAAAACAAATCAATAATATTCGATTGACGTATGGACTGCAGTATCATAAAGCGGTTCATTATTGAACGAAGTGTCATTCAAGCTTACTATTTTTCACACTACAATCTCAGTAAAAAGTCTGAATTTATCTACCTATGGCGCGATCTGACCTCTATTACAAAATTCATTTTATGAAAAGATTCACAGTCACTGGTCACAGCACTTGTCCATATATGTGCAATATGGTCCTAGGCTTTTAATTTAGCCACTAACGAACACGTTCTTGGACTTTCATGTCATTTAAGATGTTGATTGATAGGTTGTGGTCCAAATCCAAAACTGGCCACCTCCTCTGTTCGGATGTCCCAAGGTTTTCTTCGGTTTATGATATAACCACTCGCTTAGATTTTTTAACAGAAATCTGTAAAATTTAACCAAATTCTCAACAGCTGAACGTTCGGTAGCCCGATTTAACGGATTTCTGTGAAATTTTACAGTTATCTGAAAAAAATTAACGGAATTCGGTAAAATTTTACCGATATCCGTTAAATTGGATTACCGAACGTTCAGCTGTTGAGAATTCGGTAAAATTTTACAGATTTATGTAAAAAAAAATCTGAGTGTGCAACACTGTACTCCTTTTTGAATGCTCAAGTGATGTGGGCTATCGCATGGTGGGCTTTGTTTCAAATCCGAAACTGATCATTTCTCCTGGGGTAATGAAGAGGAAAAACCGGATCTTGGATTTCAAAATGGTGTCACACCTCAATTTCTTAATTCTACGTATCATTCCTGCACTTAAAAAAATGTATAGGGTGAAACGAAAATTATTGGTACATTTAAATTTGCGTTCCGAAAGAATCAGAAAACCGTTCGCGAAAGGATTTTGTTTGATTTCACATTCATCATTCGTGTCCTCAAATAATTCCAAGTATAGATGACGAAAACCGGCAACAACACTTAAAAAAATCAATAGAGCGTTGATTGCTTATTTCAAGCGGAATAAGAACATTTCGACGCGAGACTTAAGGCAAAAAACTTGATTTTTCGCATAGTTCGTCTAGAGGGAAAAGAAATGATTGAAAACGTTCAAGATCCAGAACTTCCCGAATCCGGGATGAATGCCAGCAGAGTGTTGCCAAAACACGTGTCTGGAAACTCTACAAGAAGCTGCTTACAAAACACAGGTGCTGTGTCATTGATAATAAGACCTACATAAAAGTGGATTTCAAGCAGTTTCAGAGACAGATATATTTTGCCGGAAACGAGAAGTTCGATGCAACCTGATTTACAGGCTTTGTTTTCTTGGTTGCTTCACCCATATCCGGTGTATATGTTTGTATGTTCAACTCTCTTGTACTCTTTTCTCTGGCTGCGACGTGTCTCTGCGATGACGCATCTTTAGGGGGCCAAACCTCTACTGGTTCATGCTCCTGGGATTGCTGGCTTTATGCTACAGTTATTACTGTTTTTTAGACGAACCGGTTGGATGCCAATAACCTTAATCCGACGGTTCGTCACGGCCAATACTACTCGGCATAGTCCCCGATGGTGAAGCTACCCTATACCAGCCGACAGTTCCCCGATGAAAGAATATCTCCTGAAACCTATAAAGTTACGCGTTGCTGTTTTCCCGATGTTGGCCAGGAGGATTGCTTTTGGTTCACTGGCGACTCGATTACTCAAGCCGGTATTTCGCTACGAAATACTCGGGATAGACCCCGCCGGTGAATCTTTCCTAGTCAGATAAAGGCAGTGGAAGAACTTCTGGGAACGATGCAACCCGGGCAGCTGCTGAGTTCGGTCCAGTGATTCCAGTGGAGAGAGATTTCCCTTTCACAGGTACCACGACACCTATTTGCCGGTGCTATTTCGCGAACTAATCGAACTAGCCCCCTGCGGTAGCTCTAGCCTACTCCAACAGAGAATTTACACGACGACGGAAGTTCTCCCGAAACCGAAAATTCTTTGCTGGCCGTATATAGTTGCATTGCTTTTGAAAAAAAAACTGAAAAAAATTAACCCATTGGGTTAATTTTAATGACATTTTGGGTGAAACGGCCTCAGTATGTACACCGTGTCCAATATATTCTCATACACTTTTTCCTTGCATTGGTGTCGTGCAACTACTCAACATGCTTCACGTATGTGTTGGTGTAGTTTTGCACTATCTCTATACAAACGCTTTTAGATTATGTCCGATTGTTTTCATTCGGTGTTTATCTTTTACCAGCAATGAAGGAGTTTCGTGCTGTGGTGATAAAATTTTTTTTGAAAGGTGAGAGCCCGGGCACTATTTTCAGAAATTTGAAAAACCTCGGAGTAAAGCGGGATTTTGTCTACCGAACCATCCGAAGGTACCGTGACACCTGCTCGTTGGATAACCGGAAGAGATCCGGTCGTACTCATACGGTGCGGACTGCACGAGTTGTTAAAGTGTTCAGGGAACGGATTAGACAAAAATCACAGCGCTATGTACGTAAAATGGCCGCAGATCTGAATGTTTCGAGATCATTAATGCACAATATACTGCAAAATGACCGCGCATTCCAAGCTTTCAAGAAACGTAAGGTTCACGGAGTATCGGAACCTTCCAAGCAGAAACGACTCGAAAGAGCAAGTCAGCTTTTGTCGCGGCACGGTGGGGAAGAATTTATCTTTTCCGACGAAAAGTTATTCGTCTTGCAACAATCCCACAATGTCCAGAACGACAGATTGTGGGCTCTCTCTTTGAGAACTGTTCCAGAGAGTAATAGAAATATTCCACGGTTCCAAAGTGCTGCGTCAGTGATTGTTTGGGGAGGAATTTGCAAGCGAGGCAAATGACCACTGGTTTTCATCGAAAAAGGCGTTAAAGTGAATGCCGTATATTATAAAACGGCAGTTTTGGAGAAAGTTGTCAAGCCATATGTACAAGAGGTATTTGGAGATGATCACTATGTGTTTCAGCAGGACGGAGCGCCATCGCATACTGCAAATCTCGTTCAGGGCTGGTGCCGAGAAAATTTGACCGACTTTTTGGACAAGAATGAATGGCCTCCCAGTTCATCAGATCTGAATACCTTGGATTATTTCGTATAGTCATACATGCTGGCAAAGGTAAATGACCACAGGGCGTCTAATATGAACCAATTCAAAACCGTAAT
Organism: Aedes koreicus; assembly: GCA_024533555.2. Taxonomy (NCBI): domain Eukaryota; kingdom Metazoa; phylum Arthropoda; class Insecta; order Diptera; family Culicidae; genus Aedes; species Aedes koreicus. The sequence continues at coordinate 75,402 of JAHHFK020004433.1, forward strand.
CAAACGAATTTGGGACGAAATGCCGATGGGAGCCTGTGACGGCTTCGAAAAACGTCTGGAGCTGGTCAAGAAGGTTAAAGGCGGTGTTATTCCAAAACATATGCTGTAGTTGATCAGTATTATATTGCAATATAATGGGTAAAGTTATCAATAAAATCTGGATTATCGTTTTGAAATAAATAGAGTTTTGATTTGTATGAGAATATATTGGACACGGTGTATTGTTTATACTGCGTAAGTTTCAACGTGAAATTTTCAGTTGTTTTGAAATTGCAACTGAAGGAACAGGAAGTACGTGTGAAAATCTTGTACACTCACCTCAACAACCCTATTTTGTGCATTGAGCGATCGGGAAGATGTTTTGAACCCAACAATCGACTGTTTCTCGTGTTATAGAATATTTTGGAGATCGTTTGTTTGTCGATCGGTGGCAAGTGAGTGGAAGCAAAGGTGTTCTGGATCACAAGCGAATGGTTGCTGCCTTCGAATGGAAGTCCAACTATTCCGATCGGTATGTCGTAGAAAAAATGCACCTTTCAAAAAAGCGTCGTGAAAAAAGCCAAGAAACGAGCAGTGTTTCGTGCATATCCAGGATCAAAAAGCACTAAAGTTTGTCCACGTTAAAATTGCAACACACAAAGCGATTTGCCAAAAACCCGTGTGTTAACCAATTGTCTTGTAATTTCCGGAGTACCAAATGAAACATCTTTACTAAGTTTTGCCATGATCACTTTATTCAACTTGCTCTCATAATCAAATTGCCCTTACTTTTCTCTTAAGACCCTCCAGGAGGGTTTTGACTAACATTAGAACCGACAAGTTTTTCTAGATTGATCCATGCTACGCTTGGTCTGTTTTGACTGTCTTAGGATGTTTACGTAGTTCCTGATTTATAATAGCCCATTATTTTTCGATTGGTCTCAACTCGGTGGTGTTTGGAGGATTAAGGTACTTGGGTACGAAGTTGACCTTATTTTCCTGATGCTATTCCAGCACCAGTTTTCAATAGTTCTCGACAACAGGAGCTGCGAAATCTTGTGGTTAAAAAATCCAAATCGTTCACAAAAATCAATCGCGAATTCGGACGGGGTGACGCTACAAACGGTGTCGACTTTTATCATCATGGTTTACAAACCAACGGATCAAAGAAAGTCAACCAAGCAGCAAAAGAGGGGAACACGCAACAAACAAGATGAGAAACAAGTGATGAAAGTGTACAAGAGGAAGCCCAACATGTCGGTCAGAGATGTTACCAAAAAAGTTGATGTAGCTAAGCCAAATGTGCAGGACATTAAAGTGAGATTCGGACTGAGGTCATTCAAGAAGAAACCACGCCAAGATGATAAAGGGCTTGAAAAAGCGAAAAGTTGGGCCCGGACTTTTCATAAATCCCTGGTAATAAATTCTACACTACAAAGGACAGAGGAAGCTCGGAGTCTAAATTTAAAGAACAGAAGAAGAAAAAAGAGGAAAATTTGGGGGGGCGGCAAAAAGAAAATTAGGCTTGCAAACACGCATGTCTATTTTTAAAGGCAGCATCTAAAACGACCGGGTTGGCCGATGGGGCGGAAGGAATAAAAAAGTCATGTGGGCCGGGGGAAAGGAAAGGTAAGGGAAGGAGCGAGAAATCAGGAAATGGAAGGAGGGGGGGGGGGGGGAAGGGGGAGAGGGGGAGAGAGGGGTAAAAGCAGGAGGAGAAGAGGGGAAAGGGGTAAAAAGAAGAGGGGGAGGCGGTGTATATGGGTGGGGAGGGGGGAGGGGAATAAAGGAAGTTGGGAGGGGGGGGGAGTTAAGTGTATTGTGGGGTGTGGGTGTGGGGGGGGGGGGGGGGGGGGGGGGGGGGGGGGGGGGGGGGGGGGGGGGTGTGTGTGTGTGTGTGTGTGTGTGTGTGTGTGTGTGTGTGTGTGTGTGTGTGTGTGTGTGTGTGTGTGTGTGTGTGTGTGTGTGTGTGTGTCCAATCTAACACCCATCGGCCGGCAATGGTATTATGGAAGAAATCTGTTTACAACAATCATTCAAGTGACCATTGGAAGCAGCTTTAATCCGGGAGCTAGAAAGTGATAGCTCTACTGCAGATCCAGCTACCCATTTCAGAATGTCTGGAGAGTCACGCCCATTCCGAGGTTACTTTCACATACAATAAGCCCGTCATGTAAACATTACCGATATCATTTGGATAAGGGCACTGCAACACACTTCCAGATTTGAAATTTCCAAACCAGGCACGTATGCAGTATTATTTGAAAATAAGATTATTGTTATATAGTCATAATTAGATAGATCCCACCCAGGGCCGCATCCTTCATCACACTATCTTGTTCATTCATAAAAATAAAAAATTTCGACGTTGATTCGTAATTAATTTCATGCACTCGTGATTAGATAAGCGCAAAAATTAACGTTTCTAAACAGCCCGCTATATATGCAACCTGTATAACAAGCAAGCTTTTCGCCTGCCCATGCGCGTTGTTTTCGCTTGCCGCTTCTGACCAGCAAATGGCCGTTCTCCACATTGCACTAGTCTTCTTTTTCTTCACTCCACACTCTGCTAATAATGCAAATCCCCGCTATGAGGTGACTCTATATCGAGCTTCAAAACTGCTAATAATCATCGGTCTACTCGCGACAAAGTGGAAAAACACACCAAACTAATAGTTTATGCCCGAGTGTCACAATATTACCACTAATAAACAGAACTAAGCTGATGTAACTCTTCTTCCAGGTGCGGGGGCGAAGCACAAAAACAAAACAAAAAACGGGGAAATACTACCGACACTCACATATTTTGATAGGCAATCGATTGTATTCACTACGGCTTACACAATGCCCGCGGAGATTTTATGATTTTGCAAAAGTGTAAAGTTTACTTGAGGGAACATAATTGTCGAGAAAAGGATTTGTTGGGATTTCCATTAAACCTATAACGTTCGTGTGATGATACAAAAAAATATTTCCGGGCACGCTTTAATTGCACTGTCAAGTTAGATAAACAATAAAATCACTGGTACCTGTATAAACTGCTTGCATATCACTTTCACTTCTTACAAAATCTAAAGCAAAACACTAGATTCACCTTTTTATCGTTGAAACAATTTATGCAATGAATGAAACATTGTTTCATCGTAGGTATTTAAGAGGAAAATTTAAATGACAGCGAAAGAAAACCACGTCCGCCCGTAACCTGAGCCTACTGCGGTCTTTTTAGAATTTGTTCGACTTTCTTCGAACCGATTATCCCGTCAACATATTGTTATTTTATTACATAAACGATCTGTTTAATATTAGATCACCAGTTTATACACATGTTACACGTAAAAAACTGCTTTTGATTTACAATGAATTGTTTTGAAACCATGTAACATAGTCAATAGTGTCTACAGTTAATCGTTTTGTTCATGACGATAAAATATAAATATAATAGTAATTTTAGTTTCCAGAATATGATACATTGAAAAATCAAAAAATTTCCTCTAGTTTGGATACTGCATTATCCCTTTTTTATTCAGTACCCTAACCAGAGGAAAATTTCTTTTCCTCGAACAAATTTGAGTCTTAACCTTTTATTGAATCGTTTTACAATGTTTTGAAAATTTGTTACAAATTGGATCTATTGAAATGTCAATATGCTTATTTGAACTTTCTGATACATGAACCATAAGTTTCATCGTTGGCAATAGACTTTGTTGCTATTATTTATTAATGTATGGTCATTTTATGGTTATTTTATGTCGGTATCTATCGGTTCTCTGTGTAATTACAGTGGAGCTGGTAAATACAATCGTGGGCGGTCGAACATTTTATCCATTTTTGTATCAAACGCTCACAGACGTTCAGCTCAGCAACACGAAGAAAAAGAATCATCAAGGTTACTCGAGGTCAGCGCATGCTGCCTGTGGCTTCCTGAATGATAGACGAAATTGCTTTCTCCACTTCCGGCGCCGGTTTTCCCATATCATTGAAATTTTTCATCAAACATCCTAATGGTCCTCCAGCACTTCCTCCATCCGCGTACAACCGTTGTCAAAGGCGACGAAGTATCCTCCTGATGGAATCCTGCTGGTGTTGAACAACGCAGTCAAATCTCATCTTTAAGCTTGGGTGGCGACGAACGACCGCCGCGTTTGTCGCTAGAAGATGGGGCAGTTGTTCCTTTTTGTTGTCTAGTCATCAGGCTAGTTAGGCGGAAAGCGTAACGAATCGTATTAAAATTGATGCCTCCGGGCGATGATTTTTTCGCTGCTCCTGCGTCGTTATTCGCAGCTCCCGGCCGATTTTTGCCACGAACCATCGGTTTTGCTTCCTCCCCTTCAGCAATCGTGGAAAACAAAAAATGTTTTCCACGTCATCATCCCTGTCCTGTTGTTGTTGTTGTTTTTTATCTCTCTTTGTTGCCTTCATTTATTTATTTATTGCGTTTATTATTCCGTTCAGCGACGGCATCGTCAATAAGTTAAGCTTATACTAATTCAATTTGGTTTGTTTTTTCGTTGCTCTCCCTTCTGATCAGCTTGGTAGGTTGTCGAATCCTGTGTGTCGCGTCCTTGTGCTTCTTCCATGCAGCTAGCAACAGCCAGTGTGGTATGTTTTCCAATCACTCCTTTTGCACAGTGAACTTTTTTTTCGACTTACCGTTGACGTTCGGTCTTTTGCACACCACACTGCTGCCACGCCACGGGGGACGATATTGGTTTAACAACATTGAAAATCACTGGAATCGGGATCAGCAGCGGTATCGTGTGCGGGAGTAATCTTGTTAGCGAAAATGTTCACTGCTTGTTGAAAATTAAAAATAAGACCGGAAGAAGAGCGTCATAAAAAGTGATAAAAATCGCGCTCCGTACCGAGGGAAGTCACAAGAATTTTAATCGATTGCAAGCAGCCAGAGCGTTGCTTAAACTTTGAAGATGAAAGCAAGGGGAGCATGTTAGATGATGCTATTGTTTTCTTTTTTTATTTCATGACTGTCACAGTGCCTTCTAATGAGATTTTCTATGCTTGTGTGTTCTTATCTTTGTTCTAGGGAAAAGTTTCACCCTGACGATAGTGATATCGACGGTTCCGATCCAGGTTGCAACGTACACGAAGGCGATCAAAGTGACTGTCGATGGGCCGCGAGAACCACGGTCGAAAATGCGACATCAAGGCTTCCATCCGTTCGCTTTCGGACCACAGCGATTCGGACCTGACCCACTGATGGGAACACTTCCATTCAAGTTGCCAGGTAAGTTTTCATTGAACAGGGTAGTGTTGAAAAAGAAGAGTGCACAACTCACTTGTGACGATAACATATTGGGAGTTATTACGAGAGCCGCAGGGGTCTTAAAAAAAAAGTTATTTGTATTACGCTACTGAAATTTAGGCGAATACTCTTGAATTTAATGCTCTTTGCGAAAAAATAGAAATAAGGAAACTGAACGGCTTGAACTATTATTATTACAATCGCCATATCTGTGCAATTTGTACTAAAGTGAGTTTGAAAATCAATCAGGGGGTGATCACTTGGCACAATTTGCAAGAACTTTGAGTTTATGGCACAGCGGGGCACAGTCAAAGAAAGTATTTGACATTTATATAATTCACGTGGTGCAACACTGTATTATTTTTGCACCAGCTCAGTAGCCAGATGCAAAAATCGTGTTTGTTGCTGTCTCAAATAGCATTTTCTGTTGGCTGAAATGTCTCGACTGTGTTGGAAGTTCATCACTGTCAATCCTATGATCAACAGACTGAACATACTGTTTGAGAGACCACATCATTTTGATACAGAACGTTGTAAACATTCAAACTTACATATAAACTGAAATTTTCCACTACAGAAATCGAGAATCGAAAGTTTAGTTCTACCGTAAAATGTTTCAATCGCAGCTTAAAAGTAGCCCACAATGTTGAAACTTGTAATGCTTTTTCGTTGTGCTAGTTTATCCGTTAGTAATTACTCTGAGAGTTGATAGGATTACATTTGATTCACAACTATACCGGTGGAAGGTGTAAATTTTAATTTGTTTCATACCGAGCACTGAGCCGGACAAGGTGTGGCGGGTCTCTTCGCGTCACTCGCTTACAAGTCCGCGTGGGTATATTTTTACCAAGCAGTAATACGGAGTGCAACATGATAGTAGTGTCGATTCCAAACGGAAGCTCTCCACATATTCCGAGTGCTGTCGTGGTAGAGAACATCATGCAACACCATCGCAGTTTAACATCATCGCAATAAATTATCGATCAGCCCAGCAACATCACAGTAACAGGCAAACGGGCTGCTGTTTGACTGAAAGGTCGTGGTAGCTGACACCACCGGCTGAGTTTAATTGAATAGCTCTTCAAGCTTAGTGAGTTGGTATTGTTGTGAAATTTTGACTCATAAAAGTGTGTGCCATTGTGTGTCTTCCATATAGGGGAGATACGAAGATAGTTAAAAAGTGGGGGCAAACCCTACAGTTGTCACTAGTTATAAAGTTTTTTTTTTCATTGTATTGCGAAGTATGTGTACACAGTTTTTGGCATTTGTTTAATTATTTGGTGACGAGTTTTTTGTGGGATGTGGTTTTTTTGTGTGCATAATTAAGACTCTCGTGAGACCTGGGCTACACGAATCTCAATTTAAAATTACCATCTGTTCCCAAAGGGACCATAGGCTATCTTTTTTCGGTCCAATGATAAACCATTGAAAACTCTCAACTTTTCAAAGGAACAGCATATCCGGTACTCTTAACATTTCAAAAGAATACATATCCGGTATTTCGATGCATAAAAAGATTTAATAGACTACTTGTAAAAGCGACGAATTTTGAAATAAGATTGCTTACCGCGATGTTTTCAATATCGAGTATTGTATCTACATACTCTTGCGAGATGTAGAGATAGAAGCCACACCTGGCTAGAATGGGGAATGAACAAAATTTTATTCATAAAAATCTGGCGCTTTTAAAGATTTTTGTAGCGACATGACTTCCACATACTTCGAGAAATATGCATAGCATGAATAAAAAGTAAAACAACTTGTCACAAAAAAAAAAAAAAAAAAAAAAATACCGGGTTATTGGTGAAATTTTAGCGCGGGACTCTCACGAGAAACCTCAATGACCATTTAAAAACTGAATGGAAGATAAAATCCAGTCCAAAACAATTTTTCAACTGTGTTAAAACTAAATTGGAGAAGAACAATTTTCCTTCGAAAATGCATCTTGATGAAAATGTGGGGAATTATTGGCCAGGAATTTGCAATTTATATGCAATTTATATGCAAGATAAATTATTTATCCTTCCAAGATAAAAAAAACTTCATTATTTGAAGCAGATTCCACTTATTTTTGGGAAAAACTTAGCTTTGGAACTTACAACTCCCTAGTTTTTGGATGTTCATTATGTCAAATTCCTATCTAGTACCTATTTTTAAAAGTGGCAATAAATCTTACCTACGAAATAATCGTGGAATTGCTATTATCTTTTGCATTCCAAAACATTTTGAAGTGATCATGTATGGAAACCTGTTATGTCAAATTATAAAAATAAGGATGCTCAACCAATACAAATTTTCTCGAATTCAGCAATTATGCATAGGTTGCAATGGGCAGTGGAAACCACGTTGAAGCTTTATATACTGACGGCAGCAAGGCATTTGATCCCATTGTGTCTTATTTTACTGACAAAAATTAGCCAGATTAGGCAAGACTTCGAATCCTTACTTACTCGAACTCGAACTTCAGGAGTCCCTCAAGGCTCTCATCTTGGCTCATCATGTTTTTCTCAATTTGAAATATGTAAAAAATCTTAATTATGCTGACGATATAGAGATTTTTTAAGTGATAAAAAACAAAACAAAGAAGATGTTGAGCTATTTTAGAATGATGTACTTTTTGATATCTGGTGCAAAAAAAAGCTTTCTGCAGCTAAACGTCCGGAAATTTAACTCAATATAATTTAGTAGAATTGAACCAAATTGAACAATCTCTCTAGGAAATCAGACAGTAGAAAGTGTGAAACAATTAAGAATTTAGGTGTTATTTTAGATAAGAAACTAACAATCATTGACCACTTTAGTACAACAATCAGTTAAGCAAATAAAGTGCTTTGATTTACAAAACGGTTGAGTAACTACTTTTATGACCCATACACTATTAAAACACTGTTTGTTACATATGTGAAGTCAATCCTAGAGTATTGTAGCGTCATATGGTAACTTTTTTCACGAGTAGAATCTGTTCAAAAACAATTTATACTATTTGCACTTCGAAAATTAACTTGGACAAGATTCCATTAACCATATTATAGAGCTAGTTGTATGCTCATCAGCATAAACATTTTAAAAGAGTGTCGAGAATTTGCAATGGTCTCAAACGATATCGTTTTAAATCGTTTTGATTCTGAAGAACTTTTATCAAAACTTAATTTTTACGCACTCAGTCAGCAACTACGAAATCTAAATGTATTTCCTACAAGCCACCATTGTTCAAATTATACTAAATTAAGGCATTTAAATCGGATGATGATGAAATGCAATATGCTTTGCGGAACCATTGACTTTGCAACGACAAAATCTAAATAAAAGCAATGCTAAAATGATACCAACTAATAAACTGCTTTATAATGTACTAGATTATAAGCCCAATATTGTTACATATATCTTTTTAATTTATATTTATGTGACAAAACATGTAATATTACTACATGTAACTAATCAGACTACTTAGAATTGACGTCGAATAAATAAATAGGAGCCACCGCATCGCCAATCGTAGCAACCAATCGGGTAAAAAAAAAAAAAAGGGAAAAAAAAAAAAAAATTCTCGGAAACTTTTTCAAACAGACGTATGTCATTTTGTAAACAAAGAGGGGAAGTAAGATTCAAAAGTAAATTTCTCGAAATTCTCAGTACTCTCACATAAAGTAGCATCACAATCATGTAAAGCAATGTTATTCCTTGTGTTGGTGGCCCAAGTTTGCATGAAAGTGCTAAGGGTTTCGAGAAATTTACGTTTGAATCTTACTTCCCCTCTTTGTTTACAAAATGACATACGTCTGTTTGAAAAAGTACCCGAGAATTGGTGGTTTCTTCGTATTTCACAGAGTGGCAAGAAACCGGGTACTTTACGTTGACGTCAAATATATCTCCCATACAAAGTTCCCGAAGAAGTCCTTCTGTGGCTGACGATCAGCGAGAAGGGAATGCCCAAGACACTATTCATTCCTTCGGGGCTTGCGGTGAACGATATACCGTATAAAGTTGCCGGAAGTTGCCGCATTCATCAAAAAGTATCATGCAAAGGAGGATGCGATATTTTGGCCAGAACATGTGAACCGGATAAAGGTAAATGTTGCAACAAAGACTGCCAACCTTCCTAACATCCCCCAGCTTCGACCAATAGATTTGTTTTGGGTGAACCTCAAACGGAGCATCTACTCCAATAATTTTGTGGCCCAATCGGAAGATCATCGGAAGTAGTGAAGAACATGCCGGCATACATCTTTTCATCGACAATTACTAAAGTTCCAGCCCACTACCGTAAAGTGGCCGAGTGGGTCGTCAAAGCATTTTTGTAGAAGGTTTAATAAACGTAGAATTTAAGGAAAAATTGTTCCATGGAATTATCTTATGTACTATTTTTTGTCATCGCCGTTCGAGGTTAGTCCCTTTTTTAACGCAAATGCTACTAGGCACTGAGTAACCTGCTTGCTTTAACACAAACCTGAGGAGTACTTTTAAAGCTTGATGCAAATTGCAGTGTTGTTCAATGAAATACGTTTAATCTTTGTTCAATGAAATACGAAAAATTGCCAAATGACAAGCAGTTGTAACGGAAATAAAAGAAATTAACTTAACCCAATCAAATGCTTTCTCACTACTTACTTGTTTCATTTGAAGTTAAGCTCCATTAGAAATGTTTAAATTTCAGCTCCAAATAAAATTCTCTTCGTTACAGTTAAGAAAAGTGTTATTATGATTATGAAAAAATGATTCGCTGTCGTGGTTTCTGAATTAAAATATAAAAGGGGTCAAGCTGAATTAAAATATAAAAGGGGTCACGAATCCCAAACAAGTGCGTACTCCTCACAAAAAAATAAATGATTAAATCATAATTTAAAGATAATCTGAAGACAATTTGCAATAGTCCGTCTCCAAGTATTGGAAATACATTTCACTTAATTTCAAATAACAATTAAAATCGTCGAGCAGGCCAAATCATCCAACACACTCTCGAAGGAAAACCATCACTTTTCCAGCTTCATCCGCAGAAATCATGTGGAAACAGCAAAGACATAGAAACAAATGCGAAAGATTATCAACGATTATGCCTCTGTTGGCGCTCCTAAATACCTTGGATTTGCGAAAAGCAGTACTAATAGCGCCTAAACGGAAAAGTTTTCCCCCTTCGCTCCTGCTCCCGAGGAGGCAACAACGCAGCGAACTAGGCTGAACAAATTGAAGCACCAAATTTTAAAACGTTTTGACTGGATTGTGTGCCTCAGTGGCTCTGATACCCATTCCCTCCGGGGCCCCTCGGGGAGAGGGAAAGGAAAACTTCTTCTCGCTAAGCAGCGCTGTCCTCTTCCCACGTGAACAGATCCTGCTAGCTTAGTACGCTAAGACTTTAAACATATTTCAGGAAATAAACACCGTCATTTATTTCAATTTTCACTGTCCTAAAGGATTGTGATTAATGTTGCATTTTTCGGGTGGCACCATTGTACTTGGCAGCGACATGGGATTGAAAGTCTGAGGGCGCAATCTTCACGGGATGTGGTGCTAACGAGCCATCACTAGGCAACACAGAGCAGCTTCGGTTTCATCTCATCTCAAGGAGCGGGAGGGAAAAGTTCTTTAAAAAAAGGTCGGAGAGTTTCAAGTTTCGCCGTCAACAACAGCAGCTTTAAGTCGCTAAACAGCAACAACAACTACAACAACAACAACAAGTGCCCCCGGGAAAAGACACACGCGGTGATATCGATTATACTTCAAGATGTTTCCGCGAACGGTTACATAGGATCAGCTCCCGGCACATTGGTAGCGGCGGCGGCAGGTACAGCAGGAACAAGAGCAACGGGGAATAATAATTATTTTTCCGCGCGCGCAAATGTTGAAGGGTGAAAACAAAACCAGTGCCACCGTGGGTGGCATTTTAGTGATCTAAGGAGTGAAATTAAAACGCTTTATTGTCTCTGCTGCTCATTCTGGAAAAGGGCTGCTAAATGACGCGACTACAGCCGGAAGGAAGGGAACGATTCTAGACAGGATGTGCGAAATGTGTCTACCCCGGCTTGTGTTGTGCATTATTTTGACTTATGTTGAGTGAAGTTGATTTTTTTTAAATGCATAATCGTAATAGTGACGCTACTGTTACACGCCTGTTATGAGGTAGGAATTAATTGTTTATATAAGGTGGAGAAACATCCGACACTTTTTTTCTTGAAGGTTTATTTGGATAAGGGTTATCAGTACCGCACTTTAGTGTTTGCGTGTAGAGGTATCTGGTAGCAGAACGATGGCACAGATTGCCCGTTCTGCTGCAAATGAAACATTTGTACCTTACGATCTTACATTTTTGCTCATCATTTACCTCACAGAATGTTAGTAAAGAATATACATGGGAATAAATAAGAAGATAAAAACGTATCAGGGTTGGGTTGATAACTAGCAAACATTAGCCTAAGTGAATTCTCCACATTACGTTGAGAAAATTATAAGAGTTTATTTCAAACTACTGTAATTTTTGAAATATTGCACGTAGAATTGATTTTTTTCAATGAGGTATTGCTGGGAGTCCTTGATGAAAAATACTACGATTGGTGTTGGTTCTATGTTTAGTGATCAAGATCGCGTTGAATGAAAAGCACGTGTGCGAGCGGATTTTGTACGGACTTGCAAAAAAAGAAAAAATGGATTTTCCTAATCTACTGTTCAAGGTATGCTCAAATCATTTTCGAAACGTTTGACGGTCGAGAGGAAACTTAGAAGTGATAAAAACAACGGACCTGCTGATAATGTTATGGACTGACCGGTAAAGAGGATATTTAAGGAAAAACGATTCTCTTTGTTCGAACGGTGGCTCGCAATTTAGTAATGTACCAAAACAGCGTTTGGTTTACATATTAATATTGTTCCAAATCACAACAATAAACATAATTTGACAGCGGAGTCACGGGCACGACGTTTGTACCATGAATATTTGAAGAAGTTTTCATGTGTTTTCATAAACGATGAAGTTTGGCCAGGAAGATTTCAAGTAGCCAAGCTTATTTTCTATTGTGCTGGTGCCAGAAATGTCATTTTTGATGTAGCATTTCTGGACGAAGAAAGCTACAAAATTTCCCAAGAAATACCTTGTTTGGCAAATAATTTTAACGTGTGGCAGAGTAAATCTTTCATCACAACAGGAACATTCAACAAGGAAATTTACCAGAAAGAGTGCCTGAAGAAGCGATTGCTACCCTTCATGAAAAACCACAAAGAAAAACCTTTTTTCTGGTCTGATTTGGCGCCATGCAATTATGCTTAAACTGTGATGGAAAGATACGAAGCAAGTGAAGTGAATATTGTACAAAAAAAAAAACGGCAAATCCGCCAAATTGTTCAGGGCTATGTCCAGTCGAGAGATCTTGGGCGTTGATTAAGTGGAAACTTTCTGGAAAGAAACAAGGAACTTCCTACAAATTTGGACAGAGGCGGCCACCATGGTGTCTGAAGAGTCAGTTATGCGCAACGTTCGAAAATTTTTACGGATTTTAATACCAAATAACTATATTTTGTCTTCGTGAATTGTGAAATCCTATCCGTTGAATCTGAAATAAACAACTACAATTGTAATTAAATGTGAATTTTGGGTAATAAAGCATGTCCGGAAAGTAACTGGAAAAATTTGAGCACTATGTTTTGTAACAAATGCTTAGGTTAAATTTAGCGTGAAACATACCGTTGAGTAGGTTTTTCTTTGCAGTACTCATATTTAGTTAGGTGTGCATAAACGTCATGTACCAAAACAATGAAGCGTAGCGAAAAGGAAGCGCGTGCGAAACGCATTGTCCAGTTTTTTCAAAATATCGCTGATGGGTGCAAAACTACCACGTATCGTCACTTCAAAGCAGAAGGAGTTCCATCCAGCACTATTTACAATGTTCTAAAAAGGTATTCCGAAACTGGTACAGCTGGTTTTCATCGACTATCAGGTCGTCCAGCGTCCGTATCAACGCGAAAGGTCGTGAATGCTGTAGAAAAGGCATTTAAGAAGCAACCGGATATTTCAGTTCGCCAATTATCATCGAAAATGAATATTTCAAAGTCAACACTCAGTGATATTAAAATTAACAAACTACGTATCAAGGCGAGAACAAAAGAGATCGTGCCAAAGTATGTTAAGGACCAAGCTGCTCGTGCGAAATCAGGCGCTCGTTTTGTGCTCGACAAGTCACGTCAAAAAGTTCTTATAATTGATGATGAGACGTATGTTCCATTTGACCCACAAGAAGTGCCAGGACGAAAATTTTACCACAGTTCTAATCCCAAAAAAGTTTCGTACGATGAAAAAACGAAGAAAAAATCTAAATTTTTCAAGAAATACCTTGTGTGGCAGGCCATGGATCGATTTGGGAACATGTCTGAGCCATATATTACAACCGGAACAATTAATGCAGGAATTTATCTCAACGAATGTTTGAAGAAGCGTTTGATTCCGTTCATTCGTAAGCATCATTCTACCAACAGTGTTTTATTTTGGCCAGACCTGGCATCGGTACATTACGCAAAAAGAGTATTTGAGTTCCTTGGGCAAGAAAATATTGAATTTATCCCGAAATCCAAAAATCCGCCGAATTTGCTACAAGCTAGACCAATTGAAGAATTTTGGTCAATTTGCAAACAGGAGTATTCTAAGAGACATATGCCACCAAAAAACCTCACTGGATTCAAGCGGATCTGGAAAAAAAAACTTGCAGCTGATGTAGCAGAAACTCATGGACAGCACCTCATGGACCACGGTTACTCTATGCTTACCAAAATATCCAAATCAGGAGTAGAATGCTAAGTAAACATACTCACATCTCTGTTTACTTATATATCTTGAATCTGAGCAATAAATAAGAATTCTTATCATTATTTGAAAATAAATAATATTATTTTAATTTTTTCCCATTACTTTCCGGACATCCTTTACTTATGTTTCAAGGTGTCCAGATTGTTGTGGATACAAACCTTATGTTTTGAATTGAGTAGTACAAACTTATATAGCTTTATCCAACACGGAGTTATAGGAATAGCTAACTCTTGTAATCAAAGATCATGAGATAAACCAGCAGGTGCTCGTACATCGCTCATTCGTTTTTGTGATGGAAATATGACCAGAATCCATATATGTTGGGTAGAATTGGGGGTTTGAGTTTAGGTTCGTCCTACAATTACTATTCTCGACCGTGAATTTGCCATAGTAAATAATCAAACAGCAACCTGGATATCTAAACGAGTCAAAAAAAAATTTCTAGCTGTTCAGTGTAGATTCTACCAACTGAGCCCGGTCTTTGATACAAAAACCTACCTGAATACACTAGGGCAGGCGCTGGACGACGCCCTTCAGGGCGGGAACCACGTCGAACTCACCGTGGCATGGATTCTTGACGTTCTTAAACAGCCAATCGCATGGGCACATAATCCGGGCAACATAATACACAACTTACGAAACTTCTTCCAATATAGGATATTCCAAGTCACCGTTGCTCGGACACCTTCAACGTAGAAACAGCAATCCTACAAAACCCGGTTATAACCAGCACCCTATTCCTCCATTTGATTAGCGGGATTTTTCTGAGGCTTTCGGTGCTCATCTTCATCTTTGTCTATCTATCTTTGTCTATCTTTGTCATCTACATCATGAGGAGCACAGTAATTGACCTCCTCAAAAACCTGACACAAGCTCTACGGTACATCGAGAACTGAGTTTCCAGTTTTCTGCTGGAGCTCTGCGGTACAACCACTGGGTACTGGCTACAGCGATCACGCTCGGAGGCTGTCCCATCACGCAGCGGACTTCAGTCAAGGTCCTAAGTGCAAGGCTCGACCACCCCTTATCGTTCTGCAAGCACTTCGATGGAGTTAACTGCCGTACACGACTGAACCTACTCCGAAACATCGCCAAACGAAACCCAAACTGCAACCGGCAACCAGGCGTCCAGTTAGTGCAGCCACTGTTAACAGCGGAATCACGTACGACCAACCTTGCCAGGCGGCTGCTGTCAGAGAAATTGACTACGGTATACAACTCAGGGTCCTCCCTTAGCTCAGTCAGTAAAAGCGCGGCCACAAAGCAACACCATGCTGGAAGTGGCTGGGTTCGATTCCCGGTCTGGCTTAGGAGTTTTTCGTTAAGGAAAATTTCTCGACTCCCTGGGTATAGGGTATGATTGTACTTGCCACACAATCAGACTAATGCAAAAAAATGTACCTGGCATCGAAAGCTCTTTATTAATAACTGTGGAAATGCATTTAGAACACGAAGTTGAGAGCAAGCAATAAGCTTATTGCGAAAGCAATGAGCTTGAAACGTTAAGAAAGACAAAGAAGAATATTATACAGCCATCCGGATCACCTCATGCCTATTTCCATAAACTCCCGAAGGCACAGCCTGCGTAGAGGCAGGGATGCTATCATTCCCATACTACATTGGATCCGCCATTTGCCGTCGACTTACAGAATCTCTTGCAATAACCCTGGGTCTCCATCCGATGGCAAAGGTCCGCTTGTGTGGAGCCAAGGGCTGCATCCAACCAACTGTGGCGATCGAAGACACTTTCCGCCTTCAAGGCCGGAGAAAACCCGAAGTCAGTGCTAGCATCATTCCGTGCATGGATGTTCATCGTAACGCCCTCGATTGGAAAATTTTAAGAAAACGAAATGAACTCCCGTTTCAAAAAATTTTAAGTCACACCAAGAGTTCCACAAAAATCCACGACTCAGCTCGACAAGTACGCAAAATACTTTTGTGTTTATGTTTGTGACACTACTAAGTATGGCGTGTTAATCAGCAACCACTGGGCCGATTTGCATGAAATAAACAACAAACGGAACATTGGTCTCATTGAACGCTATTGAATGTTTTTGGTATCGGTTCACAGGGTCCGGAAATATCTTCGGAACGGGTTTCGGTGAATATGGGTCGTTTATGTGTGTATAATTGGCCTTAATCGTTGACCCCATCATTTGGCACCTCAAATCACATGAGAATCTAATAAAAAAATTGATAATAAGCATTTGAGTGTCCTAGACATGTTCCGAATACCCCATGAGGAGTGGCATGTGGCACCTCAAATCACATGAGAATTCCAAAAGGATTACAATGGTGGTTACACTAAGTATTCAGGACCACAATGGACTCACTTGGACATTTTTTTTTTATTTCTTGATTATCAAGATTTTCAGCCCTGGGCTGGTTCTTCTCCTGTCGTAGTCACTCAAATGCCCTTTTTCGTGGGTATTTTTGTAATTTGCCTGGGGGTGAGATTTGATCAATTGACTTTGGCGTGGGCGGTATGGATGTAAACCACTATGCTGTGGGATGCGGAAGTGATCAATTTCGGATTTGTACCTACATAATGTGACAGCTTTAATGTTTCGAGAGTCTGAAAGTATGTACCAGAGTGGTTATATCATGTACCCACGACTACATTGAACGCATTTGTATATGTTCTGGGTACCCCAGGGGAAGTGGCCAGTTTCGGATTTGGATCAAAATCCATCCCACGACATCTCAAATCACATGAGAATTTGAAAACATCTAATGTTTTTCAGAACAGAGTAAACAGTCATGAATTTCATACTTAAGCTATCATATTGTAGAAAGTAGCTGAAGTAGGTATTGTACCAAACATTTAGTTAAGTTGTTTGCGTTGAATTCACAGATTACATAATTTAAACTATTATGAGAGTGAGCATATAACCTCAAAACTTACGAGGTTTCAAATTTACATAATATTTGTTCAATTGAATTTAACATGAACTGCTTAAGATGACCGCATCATCTATTTTTAACTTCAAGTTTATTTTTCATGTAATACAAGAAGACACAAAGGATGAATGAGAATTTATTTGCTGGTTGATAAACCAATCAATCCAAACATACAATAAGACCTGTATCGAAAATAAGTTATCCCCATATTTTTCTTATAAATAATATAAAAAAAATATATTTTTTATTCAAACAAATTAATAATTCTATATTGTAATTTTTTATTCAAACAAATTAATAATTCTATATTGTACGGGATTGGAACATGAACATTGTAAAGACCGGAAGAATTTAATATTATTCTCTCAAGAATTTATCGAAGACTTTTCATCAAAGAGTTGAAGAATTTTCTGTAGCTATTTACTCTGAATCAGTGACCAAATGCAGATTGTTCGCTCCACCGTTGCCAGGTGTTGGAGCTCATTGAAGAGGATTCCCGTGCACAGACACCACTGAAAAAAGACGTACTTTTCAGTGTTATCGATGCTTCGGTTTTCTGTATGGTTTTTAATTTAAAATTAATAGAAGCAATGCATTTCATTGGTATATTTTTACTTTGCAAACGTTTACATAGCATGGAATTTTGATTATTTTGTGCTGCCTTAACTTAAACACAGACTTAGACATTATCGGCACAATGGACGATTTGGACGCTTTACTCTACCCTACCCTACCCAACTTTTTTTTACGGATTATCCATCTATAGTCACTTTCAATGTGTTCATTATGCAACTTATTGCAAATAATTTCCTATGCAATTCGTTGCAAGACTCGTTTATCTCGTAAAATCATCTTAATGCGCGACTCGGATAGCTTAGTTGAAGTAAACTGCGTGTCGCACTGATCTTTTTACGGCTGGTTGCATACATACAGTCAGTCGCAAAATTGAGTGCACACCTATAGTTTCATTAGTAATGTAACGTTTTTCAGGGATTAAAAGAAATTAAATGACATCAATCATAGTTTAACAATAACTTTATTTCTCTTCCATATGATTGGTGGGCAAAATAAAAACAATAACAAATGAATTCATTACAAAAAAAATTAAAAAGAAAAAAAAACATCAATTCTCACCTGGCAAAATTGATTGCACAGTCAACTTTTTATTAATAAAAGTAAGTTTAAATGCCCGTAGACATAAAAAAAAACAAATTATTTAATATTTGGTGTGTCCTCCCTTGGCCTCCAGCACGGCTTGTAAGCGACGCGGCATCGACTCCACTAGCTTCTTAGTCACCGATGATGGAATATTCTCCCAAATGTTCTGAATCGCCGATTTGAGATCCTTCTTATTTGTTGGGTTAACATTTTTTAGTCGATTCTTAACCTCACACCACAAATGCTCAATAGGATTTAAATCAGGTGATTGGGGAGGATTTGAGTTGTTTCGGGACATTATAGAGCAACCACTCACGTACTACGTAGGAGGTATGCTTGGGATCATTATCTTGCTGCCCGAGCAGAAGCGAATAACTTGATAACTGGCCTTGGTATTTATGAGCTCAGATTAAGAGGTAAAATACCTGAGGATAATACCATCAAATTGTTCCCACAATGTCATGCGAATATCGAATTGAGGTAAGACAATACCAGAATAATACCTCTAAGGTGACCAGATACTTACCCAGGTATCCGAAATATCAAGTTTAGTTATTCTAGAGACATTTTGCTTGCAATTCTTAGGTATTTTGCTTAGGTATTTTACCTCTTAATCTGAGCTCTTTAATACCAAGGCCAGTTATCAAGATCAAAATTAGTTATTCATATGCTTTTGTGTTCTGCTCGGGTGGAAGTAATAAACCCGTGGTAATCCCAATTTTTGCACCGAAGGTTGAAGATTTCGTTTCAGGATGTTGAGATAACCCATTTTATCCATGGTCGTTTCTATAAACTCCATAGTGCCGGTTCCACTAGCCGCCATCGAGCCCCACATCATTACGCTTCCTCCTCCATGCTTAACGGTTGGGCACAAATTTTGTGATTGCAGCTCCGATCTTGGCTTTCTCCACACCATTTGCCTTCCATCCGATCCAAACAAGTTCACTTTCGTTTCATCGGTGAAAATTACTGTGTTCCAGAAATCCTGAGGTTTGTCCACATGTTCTTTTGCAAATTCCAGCCGCTTTTTGATGTTTGCTTTTGAGAGAAGTGATTTTTTCCTAGCAACTCGGCCATGCAAATTATGTCTGTGCGCCGCGCGTCTGATGGTATCGGCACTAACGGGTCTTTTAATGTTGTCAGCAACCTCCACTGCCAATTTCGGAATGCTTGTTCTAGGATTTTTTCGTAATGTTCTCACAATTTGCCGTTCATCTCCAGGTGTTAGAATACGCTTTCGCCCTCTACCAGCAAGATTTTTCACAGTCCCTTCGCATTTCCACTTTTTGATAATTTTGAATACTGTCGAATGTGGTCTACCAACGATTTCAGCAATTTCCCGCAATGATTTTCCACGGCAGCACAGACTTATTACCTGAGTTCGCGTATTAATATCCGTTTCCTTTCTTTTTGTAGCCATTTCGATTAGAACTCAGTTGAATTGCAGTAAACAATGGATTTGACCACTCTGCTAGCAGCTGACAGATGCTCATAGTGACACTGTTATAAAACATCACGGAAATTTTCAATTGATAAATACATAAAATGAAATATGTTGACGAACACAAAAGTGGACACTCAATTTTGCGACATTGAAAATGGCTCATTTATCATATTTCCGACAATTCTAAAAAACTGAGTAAAAGTTTGCATGTTATGTGTGCACCCATCACTAGCTGCAAGATTAATTTATTGAACTCCATGGCAAATTTTCATGCATAGTGATATTTGTCTTGGAAATGTTAGAAAAATGTGAACTAGCAGGTGTGTGCACTCAATTTTGCGATGGACTGTATCTATTTCGACATTATAGCTATGAAAAATGTATTCCTCTGGCTAACTATTTCAAGTCGAAACATTATGGTAAAGACTTTTAAATGTCTTTAAAATTCTAATTCCTCAAGTAAATATTGAAACCAATGTACCTATGTGAAAATTCAACATCCTGGAACCCCTCCGAACATCATCCACTTACCTAATTTGCCATCGCGGATACGTGAAAATGAATACCCTCCCCGGCAATCGAAAGATAATGGAATTCAAATTGTAAATTATAATATACCTACACAACCATCCCGATAGGCATTCGAACTGTGTCAATAGCAATTCCGGTACGTGTTGCAAACCAGGCAGAAAACATGTTCCCTCTCCTTGCTAGCACATATCAACCATTCAACGCACCCTTCCGTAGACAGTATGTCAGTGATCCGGAATCTCACGCACCTCGGTGGCGGAAGCTGGAATTAACCTTTCGCTTCCTACCGTATCCGCCTGCTTAGGAGAAAGTTTCCCCCTCCGTGGATCAATTTTGCACATATGATCCCACCAGAAGAGGGGGCCGATGCGTCTGGTGTTCTGACATTCTTTTTTGTGTACCAATTTCATATTCATAATAGATTGTAAATTGATTTGCAATATGTGATCCGACCTGTAGTAACACGTAAGGAGGGAGATCGAAGATGTCGCCATGGGAGTTGGCATTGCTTTCGCTCCCTTTGAATTTTACGGAAACATTGAAGCCTGAATGTCAGTGTCGCAGGCGAGCGTGCTGCATTAAAGGGGGAAGAATTTCAAGTTTTTTGATTAAGTACTTGTATTGACACGCATTTTCCAGGCCCGATTGAGTTTAAACTGTTTGCTGTGTACACATTTGCTCCCAGGGGATAGATTTTTTGCGACGTATTGGTGAAGAAGGGCACTTTCTACATTAATCGACACGTAGATTCGTTCTTCTATTATATTTAGTTGTAAATTTGAATTATTGGCTTTGAACCTCATTTGATTTTGAATTCTACCTTTAGCACGTGAATGGTTAGGAACGTTTCATTTTAAGTGTTTGCAAAAACAGAACTGCTTCATTAATGTCTTATGAAAATCTTAGGCCACTCCCTTTCCCCCTCGTAGAATTTTTTTCCCAAATTTTTTATGAAATTTTGTACGGAGCGTAGAATTTGGTCAGAAACCCACCTTCCCCCAGAAAAGTCTGGTTTATGAATAGCCCCTAAGTGAATATTTGAAGTTATAATTTTAGTTTACCATAACGTGAGCATTTAAAAAAATGGACTGATTTCGGATGGCGATGCAAAAAAAAAAGACGCACAATCGAACAATGCACAATTCCTCAATGCTAGCAAGTCTTCTACAAAAATGATTCCTCAATGCTATCAAGTCTTCTTCAAAAATGCTTCGTCATAGAATCATAGCCATGACCGATAAAAAAAATGGAAGTCGATAATTTGCTCTTTCGTGGCCTTGGCGATTAGCTGCCCCTCTATTTTGGCCAGGAAATTTTTGAGACAGATCCTCTGTTTGAGGTTTGCCCAATAATTTGATGTCGGTTGTAGCTGGGGGGCTTCGGGAGGGTTGGCGGTCTTCAGTATAACGTTTATCTTCAGCAGGTCCATCTCCTGCAGTAATTTCTTGGCATAATGGGCCAAGGCCTTTTCCGAACAAAGACCACATCCTCCTTCACGGGATACTTCTTGATTAAGATGGCAACTTCCGGCAGGCACTTCACAATGTACCGCGTTCACCACGAACCTCAAACCGTAAAGATCATCAGCTTGGACAATCTCCTCTCGCTGATCGTCAGTCACAGAAGGACCTTTTTCGAGAACTTGATGTCGGAGCTATATTTGACGTCAACGCTTACCTCCTTGGTGGGGGACGTAAAGTACCCAGTTCTCAGCCAGTCCTTGCGTCCATTGTCGAATAAGTCTCGTCAACCATTATGACCACGAAGTCGCACCTTTCCGAAAAGGTGTTTTTCACCAGTCACTCCTTCTGGGTAATTTGTCTACTGCTCCGGCCCGGCTGGCCTTGACTGACGCTACCGCATAACGCATAATAGGTACTTCTGCACCGTTTGGCCGGTTTTTCCTAACTCTCGGCCCAAGGCGCAGAACTATAAGGTCACCTTGCCATCGATTTTCCTGTTCAGCTTCTGCTGCATTTTGTGCGACCGTAACTGTCTGGTGACCGGTACCAGGTTTCCGTTCAACGCTCTCGCCTTTCTCCAGTAGGCGAGAGGATGTTTTATATGCCGGATCGGTTATATTTAAGTGCCTCACGATTGCCAACTTCAATTGGCAGTACAAACAAACTATCGAGCATCGTTGCTTGATTGTTTTCGTCTTGAGTGCTGTAAAACAACTGATGACGCATCCATTTTTTTTATGTACACAAGAGGGTTGCTACTATTAGCGAAGCATAGGTGGATTACCACCAGGTGGCAGGTTAATCGCATATGAAATCGCTTAAATCAGTCCATTTTTAATGCACATATTAGTCTATATCAAGAATATTCGTAAACCACTGACTGTTATGTATACTGCGTATCAGATCTCTAGCGAATGGCATACTCCGTTTAGCATCTGACACTTAAGTTATTGAGTCAAGTATATCTCCGGGAGGGCGGAAAAGCGTAAGACTGCTTAATATCTTCAAAATATCTACCATGCAGAAACTAATGGCTGATAAATGTGTCATCAAACGGTCGTCGTCGCGCCACTACTGGAAGCAACCACAGGCAAGACGCATCGCTCTCGCACTTCCCAGTGTGCTGCTGACGCGTGAATAAATTGCTCATTTCCTGTACTTTGAAATACATTATCGCTCATTATCATCCATCTTTCTCCGGTGCTGTTGGCTGTTGATGTCCTCGAAAGGTGGTGTGAGAGAAAGGCGTGCACACACTTCCAAGCAGGCGATAAATTCTCCTTCAAGAAACTCTACTCCCATCGTCAACCCTTCTCGAAATGGATGCGTGAATTGATTCTGATGTACCCCTATAGAGCGAAGCATCATCATCAGTCATCCCTTCTATGAGGCAGCGGAAAAGCGTGGAATGATAATTTATTCAATTATAATTACTCACATATGATAAGTGATGACGAGTGGCGGAAAATGCCTGCAAAAGTGTGATAATTATGTGCGAACATATGTCTTATGTGGTGTCGGAGCGACGCCAAGGTTGAATAGAAGGTCGATGCTGGTGACAAATGATGAGGGTTAGTACGAGCGGCAACTTCTGCTTCCATAATGGAATAGTCTATTTGTGCATTGTCCGAATGAATTAACCGCCTCGGCGGATGGCACTGATGAAAAACAACAGAGTTTATGTTTTTTGCAGGAGAATGGAAAATGAAAATGAAATCTTTGCCTTATTTTCATATAAAAATGACGTCTGTCTGCAACAATTCATTATTAAAGACTGTATTCGATGAAATTTGGACACACAAAATAGGTCACCAAAAATTTTCCTTGAGCCCGATTCTTTTCAAACTTTCTGGAAATAAAGTACTACTAAATGGTTAAGTTTTGACATCATTGGTTTATTGAACCTCTTCTCCCAACCCAAATGCCCGCACCTTTGCCTTGACCCCTTTCATCAAGATTTGGGCAATGATAGGACCGACTTGCTTACTTACTTTTACCCATACTTTCTTTAGTTCAAGTTCATTTTCTATCAGTTTTAGAGTTTAAAAGAGCTTTGCCTTCATGATTGCCCAAAATCTTTCAATTGGGCGAAGTTCCGGAGTGTTTGGAGGGTTGACGTCTTTTGGTACAAAAACTACATTATTATCTTTTTACCAGTCTAAGACGGGCCGGGAATAGTGCCAAGATGCCAAATCCGGCCAAAACAGTTTCGGGCCATCGTGAGATCTCAAGAAGGGCAGAAGTCGTTTTTGGAGGCATTCGTCCTTGTAGATTTGTCCGTTGACGGTCCCAGAGGTGATGAAGGGCTGACTCATTTTGCCACATCCGCAGATCGCTTGCCAGACAAGGAATTTTTTGGCGAATTTCAACAGTTTCTTCTTCCGTACACTCTCCGGAACGGCCAACTTAGAGATGGCGACGTAGTGTTCCTGTCCTGGCATTTGTTTGGTGTCGGCTTTAATGTAGGTCTCATCGTCCATCACAATGCAGAACGGTTTTGTGAGCCACTCCCTGTACAGTTTTCTTGCACGAGTTTTGGCCACCGAGTTCTGTTTATCGCTCCGGTTCGGTGCCTTCTGGACCTTGTACACATGTAATCCAGAACGTTTCATTGTTTTCTGCACAAAACAAACTGAAACTTTCGCCTTTTTCGCAACATCCCTGATAGAAATGTTGGGATAACGCTTAAAATGGTTCAATACCATCCTGGCCTTCTCCGGATTTGATGTGCCACGTTTTTTGCCACTACGATTTTTCCGCTTGGTTGTCTTACGGTTCTTGAACGTTTTGATCACATGAGATACGATTGAATGTGCGATTCCGAGCTGTTTTCCGATCCATCGATGAGAAGCTTTTGGGTTTTCGAAGTGAGTGCCCAAAATTTGTTGGCGCACTATTTCGTCATTCGAAGCCATCACTGAAATCACTCGACCGATTTTCACGAAACTCATTACACAATTGACACAACACAATGAAATACATTCAGTTAAAATTTCAATCATTTTTACCCACACGCTAAACAGTTACGAACAATTGCGTGTGACCAAATTTCATCGAATGCAGTCTTTAGTATATATTTTATCGATTCATCATTTTAAAAACCACAATCTATTTAAATGACATCCAAAAAAACCTTAAAAACCATTAAATTAGTTAGCTGATGCAAATGTACGCGCTCAATTTGTATTAAAATGGTCAATTCTACACATAACTATCACTTCTTGGAAGATTGCCGTGAAGTGGTGGAATTTTTTTGTTTTGTTTTTTGTTTACTGAATCCAAAAAGGATGTGAAAAAAATAATAAATCCAGAGAAAACCGATATTCAGGCTAATTTTATTTAAAATAAAAAAAAAACATGTATAAGAATCTCAATAGGTTTAGGTCCAGCAGAAAAATATTCAATAAAAAGTGAAAGTTCTAAAAGTAAAAGTAAAAGATCTTTGGCATTCATATTTTTATAGTACTTTTTGATTTGGTTATATATGTTAGGGTGAGCTATTTTATTTACGTCAATGCATTTAGTATCAAATGTAACGTCCAATTGAAAAGTTTGTGTTCACAATCCAACTACCACTGTCGGGCTTCAAATGGTGAGTTGACAACTTCGAAGGAGGGTGCAACTGACCTCCGGTCCTCACAAGTTCCTACCTCACGCCTCCACGAGTCATATGATTACAAAAGACTGCCAGCTGAAACATGGAGACGCTGGTTGGCGTAGCCTGGGCAATGTTGTCAATCTGACAATAGCGAAGTGAAGGGGTGCGACTGAAGATCGTGTACCTTTAAATCATATTGTATATTTCCCATTCTCATTTTAATAATAATTTCAGCACGCTTTAGAATCATCTTTGCATTCCAAAACCATGTAAGACCCTGGAGCAACATGACAAGCATAAAAGGCTCAATTTATTTTTCATGAAATTATAAAAGACGAAAAAAAAAATATTTTCACAAAATTCATAAAAGACTGGCATGTGCTTCTAAGCAGTAAAGGATTATATTTAAATATTTTGTTTGGTGGTATTATTATTAAATAAGCCATTTATTTCAGATATCATCAAACTGGACTCTTCTATTACTCCAATTGCTATCTTTGAAATGTTACTAGAACAGTATGAAGAAAAAATATTACAACATGTCTTATAAAATAATATCTTTTATTGAAATTTCATCTTTGATTTTTGGAATGATCTATACTGTTTTAGCATTTCCAGGACTAGGAGGATATTAATAAATATCTAATTTTTATTTATTTTTCAGTAACAATCCATTAGATGTCAGAAGGTGGCAACGGAGTCGGTGATAGGCTTTTGCAATTATTATTGAATGTATTTTTCATTACCGTTTTGCAAATGAACATTAAACCAAATTTGAGCGGATATGATTCATACAGCGTTGTATTCATTTAGCTTGTGTCTGATTTTACAGTTCAATCCTTGTCATTACTTTATCATTACTCACAATATTATTATATTTGATAATTGTGGTTTTATTGATTTGACTTCATAGATGAGGTATAAAATCAGCATCAAGCAGCAAATAGTGACCAGTAAATATGAGTAAAATAAAATTATTAAATTTCAATAGATGTAACAAACTTTTTCAGGATACCTCAAA
Source organism: Aedes koreicus (assembly GCA_024533555.2). Taxonomy (NCBI): domain Eukaryota; kingdom Metazoa; phylum Arthropoda; class Insecta; order Diptera; family Culicidae; genus Aedes; species Aedes koreicus. Next base: position 101,542 of record JAHHFK020004433.1, read on the forward strand.
CCGAGATTTTAGTGAATTGCTGCTATTACTTTACTATCACTACACTTACTATCACTGAATTGATAGTGAATTGCTGCTATCACTTTACTATCACTACACTTACTGTCACTTTAAAATTCAATTTACGAGGATTTAATAATGCAACAAGAGGTAGGTTGGGTTTTCGGTAAGTGAACGGTTGGAAGCGCATTGACTTACTGTAGCTGCTCTTTACATAGCCAAGTAATTTAATTTGTATAGTGTAAAATTCCATGTAAATTATTCAAGTTGAAATTTGTATATATAGCACTTGGGTCTTTCATGATGTCTTTCAATATGAGAAGAGTGAGACCTTGTAAAAAACCAGCACAGTATATGCAGTTAAGCTCTTGATCCATTCATATTGGATCAGTCTATAAAAGCAAATTAGTCCTATACGAATAACATGCAGCGGAAGATGCGTTGGAAAGTAGTATCCCTTGATTTTATCATGCAACATAGAGACTGATATGCTTTTATGGTAAGTTATTTGAAATGTATTTTTTTGGTAAGATCCTTCCTCATTTTATTGCCCACAACTATATTATTAGGAACAGTAGAAATTTGCAATATCCCAGTACATTTACTAGTGCAAATAAAAACAAATAAAATGTGTTAATTGAATCTAAAGTTCAGTATAGCCGTGTTTTTGCCTTAACATTGTTTTATTTTGTTTTATTTTATAAGTCATTTATGCTAAAAATTTCCACTGTTCCTTTAACAACTATATAACGGGGATTGTCCAAGGGGGGTAGCCTAAGGCAGTCGAAGGATTTGTTGACTGGACAAGGGTTCGTGGAGTCGCCAGTCGCTTGTCATGCAAAGACACGCGGCCTTCTGGCCGTAGTCTTCCGAAGGTCCTCACTGAGATCGGCTGACCCTGCTACAAGAAGCCATCACGTAGGCTATTCTCTCAGAACAACCTGCGGAGAATAGTCCTGCAGCCATAGGTAATCCTTGCACTGATGGTGGGTTCTTATCACACATCACATCACAATCCAACTACCAATGTCCGGCAGCGTTATTTTGGAAGAAAAATGTCTGCAGCTAACATTAATATTGTTCTTTCTCAAATCACATACTGTTAACATTTTATGCCTGAAAGCTGAAAGATGATAGCTCTGTTGGAATCCAGTCACAGATTTCAGAATGCCTGATCACTGACGTCCATTCAGAGGTCACTTACACGTACAACAAGCCCCGAATAAACGCAATATTAACAGCAATTGGATATTTGTATTATGTTTACACTTCCATTATTGCAACACGTTCTGTTTTGACAATGGTACGTTTTAGTAATATGAAGTTAATATTTATTTATAAATGCTTCGATCTCAACCCCTAATGTATGATGTTTTTTTGAGTTTCTTTGGTTGGTTGAATTAGCCGGAGTTTTCTGCAAGCTACCCAAACCCTCTTCGAAGTGGACTTTTTCATGATGTACTCCACTTGCGAATCTGCGATCTTCTCCACCAGCAACGACTTGCAACCTGTTGCTTGATGTATCCGTTCCGCCTATTTTGTCTCCTTCTGAACCTTCACTTGTATTGGAACTTTCACACGGAATTTCATCCGCTTCCGTCCGGATTTCATTCGATCAGCTACCGCTCCCCCAATAACGTCTTCATACAAAATCTCCAGTTCGTGAAGTTCTTGCGATAGCGTTTTTGATTTTTCACATGCATTATACTTTCGAAAGAGTTGAATTTCAAAGCCGCAGAATAAACGAAAAATAATCTGTCTGGAAAAATAGTTTGAGACGAACAACCTGCTTTCAGATACTCAGTATGGTTTCCGTAGGGGTAAGGGACTTAACAAATCTCTCGCGTTGCTTTCCATAGATATTCAGATGGCTTTTACTAAAAAAGAGCAAATGGTATCTGTATTCTTGGATATCAAGGGGGCTTTTGACTCAGCATCTGTTGAAGTTCTTTTAGATAAACTCCATGCTTGTGGTTTTTCTCCATCTAGAATTACTTTTTGTATATTTTGTTGTCAGAAAAACATATGAGCTTTTCTCGTGTCAGATTCCCGATTAAGCTACATGAGTCTCCCCAGGGCTCATGTTTAAGCCATCTTTTGTATAGTTTTTATGTCAAATACATTGATGGTTGTTAAGGGCTGCAAAATGGTGAGTAGACATCTGGGATGGAGCGTGCGTCCCCGCACCATAGCTATGGTCCTCACAAGTTCCTACCTCATGCTTCCACGGATCAAGAGATGACAAAGACCGCCAGCTAAGGGTTGCGAACTTAGCTGGTAGTGCAGCCTGGGCACTGTTGTCCTTCTGACTTCAGCTAGATTGAGGAGGTGCATGCTGAGCGTCTTTCCACCAAGGAGGTGTGACTCAAACAGCGTCTGTCCTGGCATCCAACGGTTGAGTAAGAAACGCTGTATCACGTCAACTATACATTAGGCCGCACCAAGGCGATGTAGGCAGCGTGACCCTGGTAAAGAAGCATGCTGAAATCTTACCCTACCACAAAAAATGGAAGTATTCTTTATACGGTATATAATTTCAGATCATCCATGGAATTCCCAAGTATTGTATAATAATTTTGAATTGTTTTCTTCCTCCGTGGCTATGATAATGCATGGGTTTTTGAATGAAATGGAAAAAGTCCTTCTACAATTGCAGCAGGATCAGCAGACATGCAGACATTACAAATATAATTGTTATTATCATTTTATATTATAACATCCCTTCACAATATTTTTTTATACTATTTTCAGCTTCGCATTTGCATCGTTGTAAGTTTTGGCCCACCTAACTCACGTTTTGTATTTGAAGAGATAAGATGGTTTTTTAAATTTTTTTTAAAGAGAGACGATTATATACGACATATACAAAAACAAAAAAAAATCTTCGTCCCAAATAATTAATTTAAAAACTAACATTGTTTATCATCCTACATTTTCTATTCTACAGACATAAAGAATCATTTATGGGTCCAGTAGGAAAAAAGATGTATCAAAGAATTTCCTGTGATTTATTTTTAATTTTTTTCGTTTTGGATTTATTGAGTTTCCGTTTTTGGGCAGCAATCATGCCCATATGAAATTTATTTCGCATAATTGTTTACTTACATTTTTTTGCTATTTTGCTAAGCTGCCAGGTGATCAACTTTATTTCATAATATCACATTGGAATTTTCTCTATTTAGAGGCAAATAGCGGCATTGAATTATTATTATATGTACATTATGTAGTATTTCTTTACAACATCGTATTATTTCCATCATATCATTACTTTCACATTTTCATATAACAAACCTGATTTAGGCGGTATCTGGCTTAAACACAAAACATACCTTCAATTTATGACATCTAGCGTTGCATATATGTCCAGTATAAAACGCAAAAAATTACTGCTGTGGTAGGCTTTTGAAAATTACGGAATCTGTGGTAGGCTTTTGCACTTATTGCTGAATGTATTTTTCATTTCCGGTTTGCAAATGGACTTTATACCAAGTCTGAGCTGATCTGATTCGCTGTGTGCCATTTGGCTAGTGTTTGATTTTACATTTCATTCTCTGTCATTACTTCATCATAACTTACACCATCATTATATGGCAATATTGTATTATTGATTTTACTTTATAGATGCTTTAAATATTACTTATTGTTTTTGCCCATTTATCTTTAACTCCCTTCCAGTTAAATCTTCCCATTTCTAACTCGGTAGCAATAACTATTAGGTCAGCAAAAAAAAAGCAGATTGCTGTTATAAAATCAGCATCAAGTAGAAAATTTAACACTTTACAACATTTCTTGCATTTCAGGATCAACCGAATGAAGATCATACATAATAGATACAAATGCTTGTAGTTTTTTTCATTGAAATAAATATATACACTATTATATAAATATTTCATGGGAATGGGAGGGACCATTAGGGCACCCGATTGAAGCACTCTGGATGGGGAAAGTGGGAATGTCAACTCCCCATTGCTAACAGTTTGTGAATAGAGGGTGGACTCTTCTCCCCGCCTATTGGGGCATCCTCATGTTAGATAGCGCGCTCTTATGACCAATTGTTCAATCTTGTTGTTGGAAGGATATTCTTTTTATCCCTGTGGAAACGTATGAGTGATGTTGCCTATCGATCCACCCAACCCGTTTTTGGCCCTTCATACAATGGCATGATTAGGATAATCAGTGGTTATTAAAGCTTGATCAAGTCTAACAGAGGGGAGAGCCCATTGCTGTCCGACTTAGTTTCCGTGCTACAATGGGTGGTAGTACATATCATACATCATACATCATACAAATACATTGATGGTTGTTTCAGTGACAACTGTTCGTTGAGACAACATGCAGATGACGGCGTAGTGGCGTATTTAAACATATTTCGTAACAATCCAACTTTTTGTACTCGCGACGTGTTCTCCAATATTAAAACACAGATGTAGTCCTACGTCAAAATGGTTTATCTCCATGAATATTTATGTATGATTCAAGCTTATTCTATTGCAAATTTATATTTTAAACCATACGAAAGATCGGGTTACAAACCCCGGTGGAACCTTGCTCGTATTCTAAAAGGGAAGGTGCATGGCTGTCTTCATCGGGACCTCGGGATCCTCGAAGTGAACTTCAAGAAAAAAATATTTTTTTCATATATCAAATATTCTAAGTGTTATGTAATTTTCCTTGAAACAACCTCTAAAATAGGCCAAGCGGAACTGTAGTTATGCATTTTTGAAAATAGCACATTTTTCGGACCACCCTTACACAGTAAAATACACAGAAAAATATGGTGAAATAAAAAACTACCTGTATAATATTTTTGATAAGGAAGAACTACTGTGATGAAATTCTGAGATTCACTTATATTTTTTTCTGTGGAATTGGAGTGTGTTTCTTTTTACACTGAAAATTAATTTTCGTAAATTAGCTTTCAATCGTTTTGTAAACATAGATTTTGTACAAAGAACAAATGTCTTGTATATTGTATGAAACTGGTGATATGATATTATTACACCTTTTTGTATAATGCATGGAATGGATTTCGTGATGACCAGCCAATCGCTGCTTCTCTTTTATCGTACTCATGCATGATGGTGTTGCTGCTGGGATGGGCGGGAACAATTTATTCATCCAAGATAAAAATTAAGGCGCTGTCGAGAGTTATAAGTTTATACTCATTAATCAAGTATTTTCTTATAAATCACCATGACCTAGTGAGATCGACCACGGATTCAGTAATAACTCTTATCAAAAATACAGGATCGTGTCCCATGTCAGAAACATTAAAAAAAAGTTGCACAACTCCAAGTGGTTGCGCTTTATTTCAATTGCATTTCGAGTCGATAAAGTTGATCCGTCAGTCATTCATGCCACCACCAGAGAGACGTTTCTTTTTAATTTGTAACAACATATTCGTAGTTTTGTATTTTCTGTGTCAACAAATGCTTCGTGCATGGAAATGCTTGCCACTGTTGTGCGCGTGGCATTAATTACGTGCTGTTTCTTAAAACCACTCAACGGCTAAGACAATGAGTTTGTGGCTTTGCTTGGTTGAGCGAAGATGCACAATGCCCAACATACATCAGTGTTAAATAACCGCTTGTTCAAAATCAATTTTGTTTAAACAAACAGTTATTCAGCATTGATGTTTGTGGGGTGGTAGATACATTCTATGCAAAATGCATACGCAGTCGCGTTATTGAAATAATCGATCAACGAATATAAACCTTTTTCAAATGTTACGCGGATTTTGCCCTGTTTTCAGCCAAAATCGACTGAAGCCATTGCGCAGTGGTCGGAGATGGTCAAATCACGAACTTAATTGCCTTAAATATTAACTTTATCCAAAAAGTGTCTTCAGATGAATTGTTCATGTAGGAGTTGCGCATAGCTTTCTTACTTGAAAAAAATTTCATCGTTTACTATGAAAAAAAAATAAAAAAAAAACTAACTTATTTTCCTTAGTAGATAAAAAGCTTTTTTTTCGGCAAAGTTGTAGATCTACTTAAAATGTGAAACTTTGGTGGAGACAAAACATTCTTATGTCAAGTAATTTTAGAGATATAAGTCGTTTTTTGTGACAACCCCTTTAAAATTAGTTTTTATTACTTAACTTTTCAAATGTAAATTTTTTATTCAAACTATGATGTAAACAACATAAAATAACATGTTTTGGTGAAGACTACATGTAGATCAATGCATTTATTGCAAAGTTAGAGCACTTTTTAACTTCATTTTACCGCAACTTTAACTGCATATAGGGGAGAAGGTGACAAACCGGGAACCAAAACCAGCTTTTTATATTGAAGTTTAAATTTAGTACTTTAAAACAGTGAAGGTTTGATTAGCGTCAATTCATAAATTAGTGAGTACGATCACGTTGAACGATAGCATGTTTTTGACTTTTTCTGTACAGAAACGAGCATGTCACCTAAATTTAGCAAGGCAGCTTTGCACATTTGAGAACCAGATATGATCAAATATAGTCATAATCAGCACAGAAATGTTTTTGTGGTATTCACAGGTGTTTGTATGGGAAATTGTGTGAAAGAGTATTGAATTTAATTTGGAGCCTTATTCTTACGTACATTTGTTTAAATCATAGCTTGCATAAAAAAATTATACTTCAAAAGTTAAGTAATAAAAACTAATTTTAAAGGGGTTGTTACCAAAAACGACTTATATCTCCAAAACAACTTAACATAAGATTATTTTGTCTCCAACAAAGTTTCATACAACTTTGCCGGAGACAATATCTTTCTATATATTAAGTAAAATAAGTTAGTTTTTTTTTTTCATAGTAAACGATGAAATTTTTTTGAAGTTACCAAACTATGTGCAACACATATGTGAACAATTCATCTACAGACACTTTTTGGATAAAGTTAATATTTAAAGCGCTATGCAATTAAGTTCGTGATATGACCATCTCCGACCACTGTGCATTGTTATCTCAATCAACAACAATGTTTTTGCAGCCTTAATATTGCTTAACCTCTACTAACGTGAACATTAATCTTAATCAATCTCCCTCAAATACTGATGAAAATGTCAACTTTTTGAAAATAAAAAGTGCTTCTAACACACAATCATTATCATAATAAATGATTTTTACTATTGAGTTTAGCTTAACATTATGTTATTTAACGGTGTTTCATAATTGTTAATAAAATTTAATGTGCCTCCTACCACACAAGACATATATTTTTGATGAACTCATCAAAATTATTGCAAAATGATTTATTCGGGTTAATGTGTCATTCTAGAAAACTAAACAAAATTCTTCGTGAAAGAGAGTGGTTTTTTTGAGCGAATGCTCAATAAGCTCTAGGTTACTGACCGAAAAGTACGTTTACATATGAAAAATGAAAAGCATTAACTAAGGGCAAACCGTTAAGTTCGTTTTACAATTTACTCCCCTCATATTCTTAACTGACCACTTACAAACCAACAATGAGCAGATTTTGACCAAACCTAATAGTTCATGTTTCGACTTTAACAATTTTGTTGAAATATGGGTAGGTAATATGAGGCACTTTTGTACGAAGCGAGTTTTTTTATTGTCTGTGACCTTTGAGATCAATCATTCCAATTATATCTGTTTGGCCCTGTCAGTAAAATGGAAGACAGAAATTTTCCGTTATTTAAAATCCGAGCTTATTGACCACATTAAACACGGAAAGGGAACATCACTATCGTTGCACCATATCATCCATTTTAGGATTTAGCTTCCATTTATCCTGCTTGATTTCCAAACTAACTGAAAGTCGGATTGCCTAGCCAGAAAATCTTAGCATATTTTGGGCACTAATAGAAAGGCTAGACATGGGAACAATACAGAAACATGTGAACTGTTAAACATCCTGCCGTCGGCAACAATTTTCAATTGCCGACGGCATCTGGGGAATCTAGACTATCACCGGCACCGTGCCTATAACTTCACGTATTTTCTTTCTGATCAAGTGCAAAGGACACTAGCAGTGCATCTTTCCACAACAGGTTCAAAGCGACTTGAACTTATCCAATGTCTCAAATATTCTACACGACCTTTAATGGAACTGGCAAATGAATAAATGGCTTGCCGCGTGCGAGGAGTTTTGCCCACCAGCCGCACTGAGAACAGAAAGAACGAATCCAAATGAGCTGGTGATTTTAAACGGATCATGCAAGAAAGAGACAAAGCGTTGGAATAGGAACATCCTTACTGGGAATATGAAAATTTAATGGTGATTTTCTTTTTTAAATTTTCGCTCTCACTGCATACTCTGGCATCGCGGGAATGTCTCTTAGTGTTGGTGTAATTCTCCTATGTACTATGAGATGACGATATTCTTGAGAAGCTCTCCGAGATGGAGAATGGTGGCTGCAGAGTTTTTTGAGGAAATCTCACGACGACAGCCGCAGTCTCAGAATCGCGACCGTGTGCTATTTGTAAGATGATGACAATGATGACGACAATGACGTGGGAGTTTTCGCAGAAGCTTTGGAACAACGCTCACACGGGTGGGTGGCATTGCTGATAACCTTTTTCTCCAGAAGCTAAGGAGATGGGTTCGGGAAAAAGGGTTGAGCGGCAGGATTCCACTACAGAATCATTTTACGTCGTTTCTCAACACAAAGATGCCTCCAAAGTGATGCCAGCAGATTGTGGCGAGGCGTTCGTTTGCAAGTTTGTGCTGGTCTCATTTCAAGCGATTCGAAATTATTTGCTCCAGTTTCATAGGAAAATTATCCCGATAACGAGCACCAATCGTGGATCGTTTGCTTCTGTCGACGTTCGCAAGTTTGAATGTAAGTTGTTTTACGATAGCGCTTTTAGACTTCTTGTCGCCCTTGATCCTAGGTCAGTGGTTTAATGTAGTTGTTTCAATGTTTCGATTTCCACGAGATGAACCGGAACAGGCATAACTGGAAAAAATCAACCTTAAATTCATATTTCAAATACATTCTGCATTTAAGTATGAATCTGTAAATTTTCTTTTCATTATGGAAGCTTTCACGAGTTTAATAGCATCATCATCAGATCAGCGTTCGGTAAGGAGGATATAAGAATATTTACTTAGCTGTAAGGATAAATAACGTAGATACCGTAAAAATGGGTTTGGAGTAGAAATATGTCTGCATGGAATTGGTTCAAATTCGTATTTTAGCCAAACATATTTAGGTTGGCTAAGAACTCACTGCTTTGAAGCAAATTGAGTTTTCAGGAAACCACTTGGAAGATATAGCTGACACTTTTTTCAACGGCACATACAGTGAACATAAATATGAGACAATAATAATAATTTACTTATAATAGTATTTCAGATTCCAGAAAAAAAAAAATCTTTTATGATATAAAACCTTTTAAATATTACTTTCGGGTGGTTTTAAATCGATGTGCAATGGTACTATATCGTGCATATCTATCAAAAATAACGTCCTATTGATTTTTTGTAAAGGAAGTTCAGAATACTTTGAATTTGATGAATTAATTGGTGATGGATAATTTAGCCGAATGCCATTAGGCTGAAAAGGTCCTTATGCCGAATCGGCTACTAGATTGACTGAGTGACTGATAATTCATTTGATTGTGTCCGTTTGCTTGGAATCACTTTCTGTTCTTATTTAATAGATGCCAAAACCATCATCGAGCATGTAAGCGGATTTAAAGTTTTAAAATTGGAAAGAACTGCATGTTATTGAAAAAAAAAAACCCCAAATTAATCCACCGATGGTGAGACTGAACCAGAATAACAAACTTAAATATGGTCAATATGGTACTGGATACAAATTTTCATCAGAAATTCCAGGAATATTCAATATGTCATATATTCAGTTTATAAAATGAACTATTTGACGATCCTGAACGTATTCGATGTGATTAAAATATTGGCATTTATAGTGCTTAACGACCTGTTTATGATTCTTACATAAAAATGGAAGTGTCATACATATTAGAAATTTCAAATATTCAGTCCATAGAATAAATAATTAGACAATCCTATCCGTCAATTGTCGATTATCGATTATCGATGTGGATTCAAGATGCTGAATAAGTACATGTTCGTTGAAAATTGTGCAGTTATAGTAAATGGAGACGTTGTGTTATTTTTGAATATACTCGCTGCAGTTCAATACCGGACAAGACCACTCAATAGAATGCAAGCGATGCATCGATTGGTGCGAGTGGTCTTATCCGGGTTTGAACTGCAACGAGTATATTTTCATCTCACAACTTATGTGCTCTCAGGTATTGTTTTGGTCATATCTTCATGAGGAATTATCATATATTCATGAGGAATAAGCTTAGTTGAACATCTCTATGGGTTTCATTAAAATGTAAGTATAACTCCTTGAGTAAACTCGTCAAGAGACGTTTTTGTGTTACCTGGCGTCACTACAGAGACACAATCTCTTTGGTCCGGCATAACTCTGCTGATATCGTCGTTTTTGTAGAATTGAACAACTTTTCTACTAAATCTGCATTCAGTCCATGTTCTTATTTGGAATAATCCATATTAATATTCCATCTTCGGCGACTGAATCCTTTACCTGCAAGTAAAGAAATAATAAATTAGTTTTTTGATTATTTTTTCCAACATGACATGAAATAATATTCAAAGATGTTCATAAACCTTACCTGTGCTGCAGTGTATCTGCTGACTTTGAATTCATTGCGCAGTCCAAGTCGTTGGCAATACGGACAAAATTTGAAATTGTTGATCGCGAGTACATTTAGGATCGGCAAATTTTTCCTTTAACTGGTTCATTATTATCTCGTAGTCCTTAACCTTGGCGTTGAGATTTGTTTGGTCCTCATCTTCCAAAACGTCATATATAAGACGCTTAACTCCATCCATAATTTGCTTGGTTTTTTGCTGGGGGTAGAAAGCACTTCTTATTTTTTTCGTTGAAATTGGCGATACATGAATTCCCATGATGCCATTGTTGAATGTCTCGATGTTATATGACAAACTGATTTTATTAACAATAGACTCCGCTGAAGTCAATGAAGTAACGGATGGGATGATATTGACTATGGATTCACTTTCCATATCTACAGGTCTCGTTGATTGCACACCACTGGTAGAAGGCACTTCCTCATCACTCGAAGGTGGTGGTTCTTGTTGGGGACGGTAAACTAGGGGACGACATTTATTGCATCGACGCACGAATTATCGACGACGCATCGAATTATCCAATGGTATCTTACAACCTAAAGATCTAAATTTTTCAATAACACCATCTGTCAAGTTTCTAGTCTCTTAACCACACTTCTACGATTTGGGTAGAGGTTTTCAACACTTGAAAGTATTATCCATGTTTGAAAATAAACTTGCTTGTTTAACTCGAAAAGCTATGAAAAATAAACTAAATTGATGAGGGGAAGAACTTCCCAATATATAGCAATTTGTTGACTTATCGTCGTTTCAAATGTATGGCAGACTCCATTGTATTGAAATGTACCTATATGAAATTTGTTCCAGACACGGGTATAAATAAAAATTTACCTGACTGCTGACAAGAGGCTTAAAAAACCCCGATAAAGGTATTAACCGTTTTTGCAAAAAAAAAAAAAGAAGTTTGAGTTTGATATTCACTTCAGATAGCATCAGTTTGCATCGCTTCCGTTGCGTCTAAACAGAAACGGGTAAGGCTGACAGCCCCATGTCTGAGAAAAAAATTGGTTCTTATTCAATATTTTAATATGTAACATCCTTTTTTTTAAGGACATTGCGACTATCATTTGAAAATGGCTGAAAATAGTGTTATAACAAAATTTCCTTTTAATAAAATTCGCAATAACTTCAGAACGGCTGGGTTTATCAAAAAAGTTTTTTGGCCTTTTTTTATTGTAAATAAATACGTAGAGTGTATTTTTGTTAATAATATGTTAGAAAATATGCGATTTCACTAAATTAAAAAAATCCGTAAAAATTAAAAAACAGATATTTCACAAACTAAAGAAGTGACCGTCTCAAACTCTTCACCAGATTTTAGGATATAACTTTAAGTTTTTTCAAAATTTTTTTTTAGAAAATTCGAAGTGGGCCTTAAAAAAATCAATGTTTTTTTGTTTCTTTAGCATGAATTTACATTTTTTTAGTTTCAGTGTATTTTTTTCACAATGACCGACAACTTCTTGTCAGACGACATTTTGATCAGAATAATCGTTTACATGTTATGATTTTTTGAATAAATAAAATTCATATTTTACATAAGCCCTTATAGAGAATAAGTCCAGAAAATTTAAGGATTTTTTTGTATGAAATTTTTTATCTTGGGTAGAAATTTACATATGAACAAAAATTTCATTAAAACCGGAAACTGTCGGAAACTGTACTGTATTGTAAGTTTCTGGCTGGAAATTCTCCTTAATACCCTTCTTTTGGTGTAAGTTGGGTAAAAGGAAAAATATTTTTAACGATAGTGGTATTAGTATTTGTCCCTTATATTTAAAAAAAACTACTAAGTTTTTTTCTTCAAAAAGACATATTAGTTAGTTGAAAATGTTGATGTTCGAAAGAATTGTCCATGGCTAAAAGAAGTAAAACTCTCGTAAGGAAGTTCGATTGTTTCATGTCTCAAAGATAAAACTTTAAATTCTCATAATTCAAGTTTTACAATTAGAGTGTAGTTCATTGCTTTAAATCCCAGAAAGTTTAAAAAAATACTCAGTAAATACGCTGACAGATTGAAAGTATTGAAAAAAGAAAGTTCTGCTAGATGCTGCATGGTAGTTAGAAGGATTGAAAGTTCATTGGTTTCATATCTAAAAGATTTCAAGAAATAATTCTGCTAATGGCCATTTTGACCTAATGTCTTTCGTCCAAATGGTATTTGGCCTAATAGTATTTGGCCTAGTGTCCATAAACAGTGCTTGATTTGAACATTGAAGAAGTTTTTAGGTATCAGACGAAACAGGCCTATCTTTCAAAAGATAAGCTTTTTGTGTAGACTTTTCCTGGAACTATAAGTTAACCTCATGTGAAAGTCATCATATTTTTTTTTGTTTTTATTAATCATTTATTTGTGCAGGCTCAATCGAATCAACTTTACAGAGCCAAATTTTCATATTTTTATACATCATTTATCTTAAAACAAAAGTTAGGGGGATAAAACCGATTACTCGCGGCCGTCTCGAGGTTAATAGTAATTACAAATAACGGATGGGAAAGAGGGTGGGAATTTAAGGTAAGGTTTACATAACACATTAGATTTAAATTCCAAATCATCTAAACACTTAAAACTATACAATTTATGGTTTTCTTTTGACTTGAACATTTTTTTGAAAAAGAAAAAAAAACACACATACACAGATAAAAAAAAACTAAAAGTAAACATACAGGTTAAACTAACTACAATCTAAGGCTAATGTTAGTCAAAAACACATAAATGAGTTTCATAAACTCCAGGTCACACAGAGCCAAAATATATCGAACTGGTACATTGGGTTGTCTACCTCGAGCCCGAAGGGAATCACAAAGCTCAGATCTGGCTCCACGATGCTCAGCACAAGACCAAACAACGTGATCTGCGTCCTGATAGCCTTGTCCACACTCGCAGAGATTGCGTCGCTCAGCCCAACCCGGTATAAATGAGCGTTCAAGAATAATGATTGGACATGAGGCGAGACATGACACGAATGAAGTCTCGACCCACATCCATCCCCCTAAACCAAGATTTCTTCGACACCTTTGGGATGATAGAATGTTGCCATCGCTCCAAAATCTCCTTTACTTCATTTATGCTGCCAGCTCACGAGTGACTGTTGACGAAAAATAGTAAAAAATTCGTTGAGGGCGATTTGTCGATCACAAATATCGCCTTCCGTAGCGCCCACCTTTGCAAGCGAGTCCGCATTCTCATTGCCCGGAATTGAACATTGAGATGGGACCCATACAAAGGTGATGATAAAATAACGCGAAGATAAAGCACTTAGAAGCTCCTGTATTTTCATGAGAAAATACGAGGAGTGCTTTGCCGGCCTGAGTGAGCAATAGCCTCTAAGAATTAACCTTTAAAATGAAGTACTGATCCGGTGATAATGAGCTTGCCTGCTTTGCCGGCCTCAATGAGCGAATAGCCTCTATAGAACTGAGACTATCCGTTAAAATGAAGTACTGATCCGGTGATAATGAGGCAACAATTTCTAGCGTAAAGTGTATTGCCGATAATTCAGAAACATATACGGAACAAGGAGCTTGAAGTTTACGATTGGCGCTATAAATTTCATTAAATATACCAAAGCCTGCTGACTCCTCTATCAATGATCCGTCAGTGAAGAACGATTTAGTGGAATCAACTTGGCCAAACTTTGCAGCAAATATTACCGGAGCAATCATAGGACGATGATGCTCTGGGATTCCATGAAGCTCCTGCTTCATGGATAAATCAAAATGAACCGAATTGTCGAAATCGGAGAAGCAAACACGATTGGAAATGTTCGGCGAAGGGCTGACATCCTGTGTTATGTACAAATGGTACAAGGTCATGAAGCGGGTTTGAGTATTCAACTCAAGGAGCTTCTCAAAATTTTCGATCACCTGGGGGTTCATAACTTCACACCTGGTGAGGAGCCGGAGAGATAACTCTGAAAACCGATCCGAGAGTGGCAACATGCCAGCCAGCACTTCAAGACTCATGGTATAAGTCGAATGCATACAACCTAACGCGATACGAAGACACCGATACTGAATACGTTCCAGTTTAATGAAGTGCGACCGAGCCGCTGACTGAAAACAAAAACTACCGTATTCCATAACCGACAAAATCGTTGTCCGGTACAACGTTAGAAGATCTTGTGGATGAGCTCCCCACCAGGTCCCGGTAATTGTGCAGAGAAAATTGACTCTCTGCTGGCACTTTCGCTTCAGATACTCTATATGGGATCTCCAGGTGCACTTAGAATCGAACCAGACCCCAAGATATTTAAATGACATAGAATGAGTTATCGGCTTACCCCAAATTTGAAGCTTCGGTTGTGCTGGGTTATGCTTCCTAGAAAAAAACTACCAACTCAGTTTTCTCCGTAGAGAATTCGATACCTAGCTCTAAAGCCCAAGTAGACAAATGGTCCAAGGTATCCTGTAAGGGTCCTTGCAGATCGACCCCATTGGGTCCCGTGACAGACACTACACCGTCATCTGCAAGTGGTCTCAACGTACAGTTGTCACTTAGACAACCGTCAATGTCTTTGACATAAAATTTGAATGATTCCAATTTAGGAATCAAACTTCGACAATTCCACTGTAGAACAGTGATCAAATCCCCGACCTCATTTGGATTGCTGCAAGGAGGGGCCACTTAATTGTTAATTGCTTCAAAAAAGTCTTCACTGTTGGAAGCATTGCCAGGACAATGCTTTTAAGAGGGTCAGAAATTTCGAGGTACTTGAAGATACCTTCGACAATGTCATCAAATGAGAACAGCCCACTTGAGGAGGGGGCCTCTGTTCTTAAAAAAAAAAGTCATTTTAAATTGAACTAATTTTTTTCAAATTAATTTGGCTCTGTCCTTTTGTTAACACATTTTTGTACGTCACTGCATAAAAAGAACTTAGTTTCTGGTTGACTTTCGAAATGCGTGGTCTTACTCCGGAGCAGAGAAAAGTATTGTGCACTATTGATACACATTAAGAGGAATCTCTTTAAACAAAAAATTGGAGAAGGAAGGGTATGAGCGTCGAAGTGGTACGAACTGCAGTTAGAAAATATGGAGAACAATGTACTTTAGAAGATGCACCGAGGAGTGATCGGAAATATGGTTCTGTTAGTCCTGTTATTGACAAGCAGATCAGTGATGCCAATAAGCAGAAACCATCAGCTTCCGTTCGAGATGTGGCGAAAATGATAAGGACCTCGATGTTTAACGTGATGCGTCAAGGACAATGAAACTTAATCATGGACAATGTAAGTTATGTGAAATTGGACTATAAAACCTCTATCGGACAGCAATATTTTACTATACCCAAGGACAGGGATATATCCGAAACGGAGAAGGCCATTTTCACCGAAAAGTTTGTCGAGAAGGCGATGGTGTTGTAGGCAAAATGAGGTGTCTCGGTTATTATTTTGTTTGAGGAAGATCAAAATGTTATATAAAACACCAGTGCTGATACAATTTACCATATAAAATAATTGAAATCTAAAAAAAAAACATATTTGTAATATTTTGAAAGTTTACTGTATTTCTGAAACAGTCTAAAGTGGACTTCAAAGGAATTTTCGCGCGTTTAATAGTTTGAAAAAAGTTTTTCTCAAGAGTGAACAAGTGAAGGCATTGTATCAATTTTCCTTGTTTATAAAGAGTATTTTTTAAAGTTAAATATATTTATAATAAATTTCATATTTAGTAAACAAAAAATAATTGAAATACTGCTTCCAATAATACACAGAACGAGCAAAATTCGAATAAGGGCAGCATGCTTCCACGTTACCCAGTATTGAATATTTGGTTAACCACGACATAATGGATCACTTATCATCCCAGTAACATGAGCTTGGTTCAATTGAAATTCCATTCCTAAAAATCAATGAAAAGAAAGCAAATTTATGGGTTATAGGTTCAAGGGGTCCTCCCTTAGCTCAGTCGGTAAAGGCGCAGCTACAAAGCACCATGCTGGAGGTGGCTGGTTTCGATTCCCGGTCTGGTCTAGGAATTTTTCGTTAAGTAAAATTTCTCGACTCCCTGAGCATAGCGTATGATTGTACTTTCTAATGCAAATATGGAACTTACTAATGCTAAGTACTAATTGTACTTACTAATGCAAAAATGGAACTTTGCATCGAAAACTCTTAATTAATAACTGTTGAAGTGCATTTTGAACGCTAAGTTGAGAGCAAGCAATAAGCTAATTGTGGAAGCAATAAGCTTGAAATGCAAAAGAAGAAGAAGGTTCAAGTGAGATTTTAAATGTAATCTATACTTTATCTTATTTTAAATTGTTCTTCGACAATTTTTCGTAGTCGTAGTGATCGGAACGTTTATGAATTTATAAAAAAAATCACCATATACAATGTTTCATTGATTGAAAGACCCTAACAGGATTATTTAAATGAATTTTAGGAATGTCATTGTCATTGTTTTTGGCTATCATATTTAATGGCAGCTGATAAGTCATTTTTCAATAGTTGTTCTTGAATAAGGTCCTTCTACTTTCATTAACAGCTCGCACAATGTATGTTTGGGACAAATATCGTACGTGAGGGAGAGTGCGTGTGTTAATGTGCGTTCCCCCCGGATTGTGACATTTATTGTATGAGCAAATACTAGTAACTTACCCATATTTTATATAATGTTTAAGGCTTACCAAAGTAACCCCAAATACTAAATCTGAAGTTTAGTCGTCTCAAAAATTGGCCACACAATAGCATTAAAGTAACAGAAAAATATCAAGGACATGTTTTCAACCACCCACAACACACACACACACACACACACACACACACACACACACACACACACACACACACACACACACACACACACACACA
The DNA here is from genome assembly GCA_024533555.2 of Aedes koreicus. Classification (NCBI taxonomy): domain Eukaryota; kingdom Metazoa; phylum Arthropoda; class Insecta; order Diptera; family Culicidae; genus Aedes; species Aedes koreicus. The sequence goes on from JAHHFK020004433.1 coordinate 119,007, forward strand.
CACACACACACACACACACTCACCCACACTCACACTCACACTTACATTCACACACACACATACACGCGCGCGCGCAGACACACACTCGACACACACACGCACACACACCATACTGGTAGCAGTGACTGTAAATATTCAAACAGTGTTTAGGCCCTAAACATTCGTTTAGTCGAGGTCAACAGATGGCGGTAGTGTTGGCGTGCAGAGGTTATTCGATGTTATGATCAATTTCATATGCATATTTTCCTGTTTTAGAACTAAATATCAAAATAAATAAATTGTGCTATATCTGGAAAAAGTTTACCTACGAATGTAGAAATAATGTCCTAGACCAGGACTTATCAGGAAGCAATATAGAACATTTCTGTCATTTCAGGATCAAACAAGCGAAGAATATGTATAATAGATACGCATGAAGTAGTACTTATCTCGTCTAAAGGCTAACTGAAAGAAATTTGATACGCACAAAAAGACCTGTAATTTGTGATTCAATAAGTTTAAAAAGTCCATTAATGGTTGCTTTACAGTACATTTATTAAAACCTTAAAGTTACAGCATAAAGTGGTTACATTTCTCCAGTTGGAACGAAATCTCGAACTTTCCTCTTGATGGAGCCCATCAGCGCTCGCACAAATTTTGCCCGTATTTGCTGGTTCCTTGACTGCCCCGCCACTTCGCTCAAGCCACTGCTTTGAAATTGCCAAGTATTTTTCGATTGGTCGAAATTCCGGGAAATTTGAAGGATTAGTTAGCTTGGAAACAAAGTCAATTTTGTTAGCAGCATATTACTCCAGAACTACCTTGGAGTAGTGACAACTGGCCAAATCCGGCTAAAAGATGACTTTGCCCCTATGCTTGTTGATGAACGGCAATACACGCTTTTTCAGGCATTCTTTGATGTAAACTTGGGATGTCATCGTCGAGGATGTGTCGAATGGATCCGTTTTCAGGCCACAACTTAAAATGGTACACTTTTTTGACCAATTGTTCAACCTTCTTGTGGAAGGAGATTTTTTATATCCCCGTGGATACGTATAGGTTATATTGCCTATCGATAAACACTACCTGTTTTTGGCCCTTCATACAATGGCATGATGAGGACAATCAGTGGTTATCAAAGCTTGATCATGTAAGAGGAGATACCCTTGCTAGTGGACATAGTTTCCGTTATACAGTGTGTCTCACAATAGGTGTCACCTTTTTTTAAGTCTGGTTTATTACAGCTGGGTAGTTTTAACAGCGGAATTGGCTAAAGATAAATAAGCAATTCCGTTTGTTTATATTTATCAGTTACCATGGAAGCCATACGAGAATAAGTTTTAAAATTACATTTTCAGAAGCTTACACCGTGTCAGATATTTAATAGCCTTAAGCAGTTCGGAGCGTTTTGTTTTTCGTACCTGGAAACGGTTCAAGGAAACTGGAAATGTCCATATTCAACACAAAGGAGGTGGTAGACGAACTGCCAGAACGAAGAAAAAGATCATGTGTGAGAGAGCGAATTAGACGTAATCCGGCTGTATCTGGCCGTAAATTGAGCAAACAATTTCAAATGTCCTGCTTCAATGAACAGGCTCCTAATACATGATTTTAAATGCAAGCCGTACAAAAAACAACGGGTTCACGGATTGACGGAGCGTCAAAAGCAAGCCAGGGTTCAAAGAAGCAGAAATCTTTTGGTTCGGTACTGCGATATTTTATTTTCGGATAAAAAGCTCATCCTACTTCAGGATAGTCATAATCAACATACACCATATTGTATCCAACAGGACTCAGCTCCTGCTCACAAGGCAAAGAAGACACAAGCGTGGTGCGTGGAAAATTTGCTCAATTTCATCACAAGCGAAGAATGGCCTGCATCTTCACCGGATCTCAACCAACTTGACTACTTTGTTTGGGGTTATATGTTTCAACATATAGGCCCTACGAAAGGGCATACTTAAGATCGATTCGAGAAACATTTGGTTGATATTTGGGACCAAATTCCTCAGGAAATCTTGCGTTCCAGCTGCGATGGGTTTACAAAGCGTTTGCGCAAAGTTATCAAGGAAAAGGGCGAGAGATTTGAATTTAATTAATATGGTTTATTTCTATTTCTATGTATCTTTCAAATGAAAAATAAATGCTATGATTTGGTCGATTTATTTTGCTGTAATCCCATTTTGTTTAAGTGACACCTACTGTGAGACACCCTGTACAATGTACATATCATACATCATATATCATAAACATTCGTCAATATTTACATAGACTGGCTCAGGATATGAACGTCTCCAGGAAAACTATCAGATCAGTTCTCAAAGAGGATTTGAGGTTGGTGCCGTACAAGAAAAGAAAAAAATCATGGACTTTCGGAAGCCACAAGAAGAACAGAGTCATTCACTGTCGCGAATTACTTCGTCGGCACGATTATTCCATGATAGTGTCTTCGGATGAGAAAAATTTCCGGGGGTATTCCTATCAAAATTTGGTCAAACAGTAATATGTGTGAGTCGATCAAAGTTTTAATTAATAAGTCAATTTATTTTTCTTTTTCAAGTTCAGTTAATACAGAATACAGGAGATATATTCAGCTAAGCTTCCTTTTAACCAAATGCAAATTGCCGGGTCTTTCGTGTAACACCGGCCATAAGATTTTGTACAGTCTCCTTGGCCACTTTATTCGCTGCAGAACGCCAGTTTGCTTTGAACTGTTTCTCGCTCACAACAGCTTTTTGAGTCTTCTTAAGGTTCCGCTTGACGATGGCCCAATATTGTTCGATTGGGCGGAGCTCTGGCGTGTTGGGAGGGTTCTTGTCCTTGGGCACCACTTGAACTTTGTTGGCAGCATACCACTCCATGGCCTTTTTCCGAAATGGCATGATGCCAAATCCTGCCAAAATAGAACGGAACAATTGTCTCGCTTCAGGAAAGGCAGTAGACGTTTTTGTAGCCACTCGCTCAGATAAATTTCCTGGTTGACGATTTCAGTCCCAATGTAAACGTTGCTATTCAAGCCACAGGTACAGATGGCCTGCCACACCAGATATTTCTTCGCGAACTTTGGCAGTTTAATGTGCTTGAAAATATCGGCTACCTTTACCCGTCCGGTTGCCGTATAAAATTACTGTCCAGGAAGCTGTTTAAGGTCTGCCTTGACGTAAGTTTCATCGTCCTGTACCACGCAATCAAACTTCGTCAGCATCGTCGTGTACAACTTTCGCGATCGTGCTTTGGCCGACGTGTTTTGTTTATCGTCGTGATTTGGAGTCACCACTTTCTTGTAAGTCGACAGTCCAGCTCGTTTTTTAGCTCTATCCACGGTTGAAGGCACCACTCCCAGCTTCTTTGACGATATCTCGGACGGAGAGGTTGGGGTTCCGCTCGAAACAGCGGGCAACTCTTTTTGTCGTCGCCGTGGCCTCCGGCTTTTGATTTTCCCCCCGATCCAGCTTTTCCTGGCTGTCGACAAACGTTCACCGAACACTTTTAATACGTTGGTAACAGTTGATTTAGCCACATTCAACAATTTCGCCAACTTGGCGTGAGAGTAGTTTGGATTTTCGCCAAGCACGTGCAAAATTTGGATGCGTTGCTTCTCTTCCTTCGACGACATTTTGATAACTGGTAATCTCAAAATCAAAATAGAAGCATGATGCTACAAGCACACATCTTCAAAATGAGGGGTGAGCAAAATGTTTTAATGCACGATGAAAGGAAATGCGTCAAGTTTATGTCGACCAAATTCTGATCGGAACACCTTTTATTGCAGCAAAGTTGCAATACTCAAAATGACAGGGTCTATGCAGCGAGTATTCAGGATATCCCTTCTTCAATTCGCGCAGTTCAACGCTTTGAAAATCAAAATACTTTGGTCATGGTTTGGGGAGTGATTTCTGTGGAAGGTCGTCTACCACTGCTTTTCATTGATAAGGGTGTAAAAATCAACGCAGCATACTAAGTAAAAGAGGTCCTGGAAAAGCATTTGAAGAAGCATACTTCAACGATGTTCGGTAACCGCAAATGAGTGTTTCAACAGGATTCTGCGCCGTCCCATGGAGCAAAGATTACCCAAGCATGTTGCACCAAGAATTTGCCAGACTTCATTCCTGAGGAATTATGGCCAGCTTCTTCGCCAGATGCAAATCCTCTGGTTTTCTCTATTTGGGGAATCATGGAAGCTCTCTTTCGAGATCTTAAACCAATGAGTATTGAAACATTCAAAGCTACCATACAGAAGATATGGAATGAAATCCCCGAAAATCAGGTGCGTGCCGCTTGTAATGCCTTTTCGAAGAGACTAAGGGCAATAATTAAAGCTAAAGGCGATAGAATCGAAATGTAAATATGTACATCTTAACAATTAGGTATAAGAAACATAATAACAGAGAAACATTTAAATTATTTGTCTTTTCGTGGGAGATACAGTCTTTGTTTCATACGTCACTTATTTGGGCCTACCCTGTAGCATTCCCTTTATCTGCATTAGAAAACGCAGAAATTTAAATGTTTCTTTCAAACTGTGAAGTTCTACGAGGTTGAAGGAATCATTAATACTTATATAATTGTAGCAAACGATTTGTATTTCCTTAAGCTGAGAAGTTATTCAATAAAGTTATTTAAAAATGCCAGATATTGCTGGAATCAGGTCTGTTGTATGGAATATTTCAAACAATGTGTTCTATGAAAGATTGCATACAATTACCTTGTTTACGCTTGCTTTACCTCGCAATTAAACGAGGGGAAGTGTTGTTTATAAGAATTTGTATTCAGAGCATTGCAATAATGAATCTATGAGCCAGTTTTTCCAAGAATTTTACACTTCATGTGCATTAGAAAGAACGCCGACACAGTTGAGCAAGCGCATGTAAGAGAGCTCATACTCAAGGAAGAATAATAAAAACAAGAAATGTTTCAAACTTCAAGAGCTTCTTACCTCTGATTTTTTTGACTCAACGTGGCCATATGTTAAGCCAATCCTCCATGTCAATTTTTCAAGCGCCCTCGTATGAGACAGTGGTGCCATTTCTCTCCACCACTGCGCTCCTTCAGCCGGCGGTATATTGTGGGTCCTCCAGTTGACGCAGCATTCCAGAATAATAATACTAGAGAAAAAAAAAAGTAATCTAAAGGTCAAGTGAAGAACCAGGCAACGGGAATGTCTCCGAGGCTGGTGCTTTTGTGGCGCACCAATGAGACCCGGTTACTCCCCACTACTACTGAATGCGAGTTCCAGGCCAGCAGTTTGCTGCTTGGTTTGAGAATACTGCAGGGTAGAGATAGATGATGATGGAGATATTTTCCATGTGCTTTCCTCGGTGGGTAGGTACATACATGTGCCCCTTGGAGGCGAGGCAGCAAGCGATCGGAACGGACGAATATGTTTGTGTGAGAAGCGGTGTTTGTGTGAGGGTGTATGGTGGTGTGGATTTTTCAGAGTCAGTGCCTCTGTAAGAAAGGGATGCAAGATAGAAGATGCAAGAAGTGGAGAAGAGTTGCGGCAAGGATGCGGGAAAAGATTCGCCTAACAGTGGCTAACCCTTTATCGCACAAAGGTTTTCCTTAACAGCACCACATACTTGGGTTTTTTATAGTGTGGAGACGGGTTTTTTTTTGGTTTGATTTCTGCTCAGTAGACTGCTCTCCAACTCCGAAGGAGCTGAAGCAAGGATTCGTACATTTTGCACGGAGGAGCCAACCTGGCAAAAGGGTTTCTGCATGTTGAATGGTGGAGGTAGGTATATAGGAACTATGTCGGGTCTAGGCACCATACGATAAGGGAGCAGTCATTGTGCGAATGGTTTCTTTTGCATCCATCGTAATGGAACGCTTTCAGTGCTTATATACATAAGTCATGGTTGTTCTCATGCCAGCATCTGTTTAACAACGGCAAGAGGACCGCTTTCTCGAGATTGAGAGTTCGGTGTGCCGAAGCAAAAGATGTTGCTATTAGTGAAAAATTCATTCCACTTTTTATGTACTTTTGGAAGGAAAAGGATTTTCTACTTTTGGATGTCGTTTTTTTTGCCCTTTGTTTTAACAGCAGCATGCAGACAAGATGAACGCCGGTTGCGTCCGTTACCGCCCAATGCATTACAGTAATGGAAAACGTCATTTAGAGATGTTGCATGCATAATGGAGGACTTGAAAACACTGCATTAAGCTTCCATATTTCCTGACTACCGAGATAAAGGATTCTGAAGTATTGCAGCTTTGTTTACATGTTCAACAATGGCTGCAATCAAGTCGTTCAGGTGGAGTTGCGAAAAAGTTTTGTTTGATGAATTAGTATATCAATGTCCTCTGAAACTAAGCTTATCTCAATATCTGTACATTATTTGATCATTTTGTCATTTTGAAATTTGATAAATTTTCTCGCAACATAATCGTTTCGCAGAATAAATGAATAGTAGCGAACTTGTAGCAGATTACCTATCTGTTTTGATTTTTTTTGTGGGACCTCAAACCTGCTGTTTCTCTAAACGATGAATGAGTGAACCTGCGGTGAAAAATATACCGAGTTGTGTTCTTGAGACTATACAGTATCTCTTTCAGTATAACTTTTAGAGTTGTATGCTGGGGTTCAAATAGTCACATAAGGGAATCAATTTCGTGGGGTCCGTATATTGAAAGCTTTCTCTCTATCTGGAATAAGTAGTCTAGTCTTTGTGAACATAGATTAAAGGGTGTATTCGCAGAAAATATTGCACCCAAATTTTTCTGTATGTTTTTAACCGTGTGAGTAAAATTTTGCAATTTTTAGCAAAACTGGTTCAATGTATATTGTTTACGTCTTTTAAACTTCATAGCAATACATGCAGTACGTACGGTCATGGCTTCGGAACAGCAAATCTTTTGGGAAATTATTGTGTACACTCATACTGTTAATTCGAATGCGTCCCATACATGGATAGCTAAGTAGTTCGACAACGCTGAAACCACCGTGTTCCGTGTGATAACAATCTTTGAATAGCGTTTAACTGTTGAACGGAAGGAAGGAAGTGTTGGCAGAAGTGACCCGGTTGACTCCAAGATGTCGAAGAAGGTCATAGCAGAGTTCCTAGCGATGGCCAAAAATGTCGTCCGGCATGTCGTTAGAAAATGAACGATGTCAATCTGTTTTGTCCAGAAAACCATAAAACCAGAAGAACTGACAGTATTTTTTAGTAAATCTGCTCTTGTTCGCTTCGTTGACATGGATTTTATATATAGAATGAATGTTGTTGTTGGATCGAAGTGTGCTTTGTTCTTATTATGGAAGCAGATATTTTTTCTCCCTGTCAAAATATTTCATTGGGTTTTAATTGTTCCGTGTTTACATTCTACTTTATATTGATGCGAAGATATTTCGGGTTTGATTCCGTGAAATATTAAACGGCCGGAAGGTTTTACCTCCAAGGGTTAAAAATGTTGGGTAGCAATCGACCGTTAACATTAAATAACAAGTATCGAGCTAGCCTTGCCTATTAGGCTCTAGTTTTTACTTCACTTCCACTCAAACCTTTACTGAATAAAGATGTGTTACCATTAACCTCTGCCTATTCATTAGGTTATGGGCCCAGCTGCGAGAACGGAAGTAGTTCGAAAAATCTAGAAGATTCTTTGTTGAAACCACCACTCTCAAAATGAGCGAAGAAAAACTGTGGCTGTTCAACGGAAACAACTTCGGAAATTGGAAATTCCGCATCGAAGTACTGATGGAGGACAAGGGACTGCTGGACTGTCTGGAGAAGGCGATAGAAGATAAAGAGTACGCGAAGGATCTACCGGCAGACACTGCTGCTGTGAAAGCGGAGAAGAAGAAGCTACTCGAGGAACGGATTGCCAGAGACCGGAAGTGCAATAACCTACTCATCCATCGGATCGCGGAAGACCAGTTGGAGTACGTGAAAGACAAAGTCACGGCGAAGGACGTTTGGGACGGTTTGAATAACGCGTTCGAACGGGTAGGAATCACCGGGAAGCTGTTCCTGAGGAAGCAATTCCAGGAGCTGAAGTTGAGAGACGGTGAGCAGGTCAAGATTTTTTTTTTGCTGAAGTTCGAGAAGGTTCCCCGAAAGCTGAAGGCGGCTGCAGTAAAAATGGACGAGGAAGACGTTTTGTGTCAGCTGTTGCTGGCACTTCCAAAATCATACGATGCCTTGATCACTGTGTTGGAGACGACGAACAGACGAAGAAGTGCTGTTTGTACCAGAGCTGCAGTGCAACTTATTTTCGGTTTGTCGACTGGAATACATCGGAATGACGGTGAAAATTGCCAATAGGAAGGTATCCATCGAGAAGGACAATTGGGTCGTGTGTGTTGGTCAGAGGAAGGGCCAATTATATGCGCTGGACATCTATCTTCGGAATGCGACTGCATCAGTGGAAGCGAGTGCCATGTCTTCGAAGCAGGACGGTTTCGAATTGTGGCATCGTCGATACGGCCATCTGGGAGAGGCGAACATGAGAAACCTCTGGAAGTACGGGATGGTGAACACTTCTGTAACTATCCAGGACTGGCCCGATAAGTGCATTTGCGGTGTATGTCTGGCAGGTAAGCAAACTAGGCAGCCGTTCGAAGAGACGAAAGAGAGGCGTTCAACTCGGCCATTGCAATTGGTCCACTCGGATGTGTGCGGGCCATTCACACCAACAACGTGGAATCGGAAGCGCTATTACGTCACGTTTATTGACGACTACAACCACTTTACGGTGGTCTATCTCCTGGAGTCGAAGGATGAAGTAGAGGAAAAGTTAGACCAGTATTGGGCGCAGGTCACAGCATTCTTTGGGACTGAAGGAATCCGCATGGAGGCTACTGTTCCATATAGTCTGCAGCAGAATGGAGTAGCGGAACGGATGAACCGGACTCTTCTGGATAAGTCCCGGTCAATGTTGGAGGATGCTGGTCTCCCGAAGAGCTTGTGGGGCAAGGCAGTGCTTACTGCTGCATACTTGTTGAATCGAAGTCCGACGTCATCCCTAGAAGAAAAGAAGACACCGTTTGAGAAGTGGTACAATAAGAAGCCAAATATTGACAAACTGCGAGTTTTTGGTTCTGTTGCCTTCACCTGGATTCCGAAGGAGAAGCGTAGCAAGCTGGATCTGAAAGGCTATCGTGTTTGGAATCCCAGAAAGAAGGCGCTGTTCACGTCACGAGATGTCGTGTTTGATGAGAGACGGAGTGTCGACGTCGAGCCATCCGTTGAGCCCATGAAGCTGGTGAGGTTGGAGCCAGAAGAAGAAGAAGAAGAAGAAGAGGACGCCCGTTCGACAGAAGATGATCGTCAGGATAAATCCGCTGATGAAGAATCTGATGAAGAGTACGTGACTGAAGATGAAGATGAAGAAAACGAACCCACCGGAGCGCTCGCTTCGCAATCAGAACGTGACAACTGCCCAGCAGAGGTGTCCACGAGGCAAAGACAGGAGCGCAGAATCCCCGGTAAGTTCTTTGATTTTATCACTGGTCTTGGAGCATCTACTGCCGCTGAATGTTTCGCAGGTTCTACTGAAACGATTGATTACTCGGTGATGGCGTATGCACTGAACGTAGAGGCATTCGTGGAAAATCTGCCTACCACGATCGATGGCCTGAAGAAACGGAGCGATTGGCCTCATGGAAGGACGCGGTTAGCAGCGAGCTGGAATCGCTGCACAAGAATGAAACGTGGGAGCTCGTTCCGAGGCCAGCGGGGAAGAACCTTCTGGCCTGCAAGTGAGTCTTCAAAGTGAAGCGCGATGAAGCTGGCAACATCGACCGATACAAGGCTCGGCTTGTAGCAAAGGGCTACTCGCAGCGACATGGCTTCGACTACGATGGTGATGAAGATCACCACAGTACGTGTGCTGCTCACTGTCGCAAATCTCGAGCAGTACCACATTCACCAAATGGACGTGAAGACAGCTTTCCTGAACGGCGTATTAAAGGAAGAAATCTACATGCGACAACCTGAGGGATTCGAGCGGAGTGATCCAAATCTCGTCTGCCGTCGTCTCAAGAAGTCGCTGTACGGCCTGAAGCAAGCACCACGAAGCTGGAACGACGAGTTCAACTTTTTTGTCCTAACGCTTGGCTTTAAACGGTCAGATCTGGACAGCTGCTTGTACTGGAAGAGAATCGGGAACGTTGCCATTTACCTGCTGCTGTATGTAGATGACATTATCCTGGTGTCTAGCCATCTGGTGTTGGTGGCTGAAGTCAAGACGAAGTTGCGCAAACGATTTGAAATGACGGACATGGGCGAGCTGAATCATTTTCTGGGCCTCAAGGTGGAACAGGATCACTGTAAGGGGACGATGAAGATCAGCCAACCGAAATACGTCTCGGATCTGCTATGATGATTTGGAATGACGGACTGCAACTCGGTGTCGACTCCATTGGATCCAAACCTGAAGCTAGAACGGAGTAAGGAAGAAGCAGTGACAAAGCAACCCTACCGGGAGCTTATTGATTGCCTGACTTATCTGGCGTTAACATTAAGGCCGGACATAAGTGCAGCCGTCAACATCTTCAGCAGATTTCAATCTGCTCCAACTGATGTTCACTGGAGCCATCTCAAGCGAGTTCTCCGGTATTTGAAGGGCAGCTTGAACGACGGTATAGTATATCGACGACGCGATGGAACAACGCCCTTGCTTGGTTACGCTGATGCTGACTGGGGAAACAACGTGGAAGATCGTCGATCAATATCGGGCAACATGTTCCAAGTCTATGGTGGAACCGTATCATGGATGACCCGGAAGCAGAATGCTGTAGCGTTGTCTTCAACAGAGGCCGAATACGTTTCACTCAGTCAAGCTTTCTGTGAAGCGATCTGGCTTAAAAATCTTCTGGAGGAGCTCGGAGTTCAAGTGGATCATCCGGTACCATTGTTTGAGGATAACCAATCCTGCATCCGTATTGCTGAGGAGCCTCGCGATCACAAACGGATGAAGCATGTGGACGTACGCTACAATTTCCTTCGTGAGAAACTGCAAGATGGAAGCTTCAAGATTCACTACGTGCCAAGTAACGAACAAGCTGCTGACATCTTTACAAAGGGCTTACCAAGAGGACCTTTCGAAAAACTACGAGCGAAGAAAGGATTATTCGGTTGAGCGGGGGGTGTTGGGTAGCAACCGATCGTTAACATTAAATAACAAGTATCGAGTTAGCCTTGCCTATTAGGCTCTAGTTTTTACTTCACTTCCACTCAAACCTTTACTGAATAAAGACGTGTTACCATTAACCTCTGCCTATTCATTAAAAAATGCAGTGAAAAGTGCCTCTTAGTAATCCGGGTTGAAGGCGGATGTCAGACCGGCATGAGTTGGCGGTTGCTGCGTCCTACCTGATGCTAAGCAAAAGATTTTACACGGTAGCAAAAATTAGCAAATTGAGTAGGAACGCCCGACGATGGTAATGACAGGTCCTGCGTCGATGGTAGTAGTTAAGGTGAATGCCCTCAGAGAAATATTTACAACGTTTGTTTTGGAAAATACATGGCATTATGTTATTAATTCTTCAATAGTTCAATAGAACTCATCATCAGGTTCTACTCAATTTTGACCTTTTAGAAACGTATTGGAGTGCTACGAGGCCAATAATGTACTTTGTACATGATTCTTCCGAATTCACCGGAACTTCACCCGATTGATTTTTTGTTACAGTCCCACAACAATCAAAGTTGTAGAATTGAAGAAAGCTGAATAAGAGTTGAACAAATTATTGGTGAAAGAGACCAAGCTTATGGGAAAACTTGTATTTAAAAAAAAAAATGAATGGATGAATTCAAGAGAAAGTGGTGAGCATTTGGAATGCGAAAAGGAGTCGACTGTAATAAATAACTCGAAGCATGGCTTATTAGTAATACTTCATTTTCTACAAATATAAAAAATACCCGATAAGAGGCCGAATTTTGGTGATCATTTAAGTATGTGTGTATCATTTGACATTTTGAAATGGGTCAGTGGAACCCAACAGAGCTATCACCTTCTAACTCCCGGGCTAAATATGTTTGTCGTGTCGAGAACAGTTCGTATAACTGCAAACATTTGTCTTCCATAAAAGCAATGCCGGGGGATGGGCGTTGGATTATATACACATCAACACAAATGTTATTTCAACACAGGAACATCATAACATTGGTCTCAAAAGCAAACTAAGCTTTTAAGTGAACTTAGTGGACTTGATTTGATTTTCCACACTCTTCATCATTGTTCATCATTGTTTATTTGATTTCCTCTTTCAAAATACCCGTTTTTCACGTGGAATGAAATACAATTTCACAAGCATTTATGTTTACATCACTATGAAAATTCAGCTTTTTTTTCTGTGTGTTATATTCAATTAAAGTTGTGTTTTTGAAAAATGTGTATTTAAAGAAACATAAGCGAATTTTTGAAGCACAGGTTAAATGAAATGTTTTGGTTTTGTTTGTGTTTTTTTATTCCAACGACTGTCAATGGTATCAAAATCTTGACCAACATTTGAAAAGGGTGGAAGAGCCAAAATGTAAACAAACAATATTGTATTATATTTTGATTGAACAATTTCAGAACAACTACCTTACCTTGACAATGACATTAAAATTAATCATACACTTCCTTAAACAAGTAAAATAAAGTATGACATTCTTCCGAATCACACATTGCTCTAGTTATTTTGCTGTTCCACCGCTTAAAATCACGCTTAATTGTTTAATATTTCAGGCAAACACTACTCTAATCATCATATCCTTATTTCGACTTGAGCTTGAAGTATACACTCAGCGAAACAAAAATAGCACCACCATGTTTTTTCGTAATATTTTCAAAATGTTCATTCGTTTAACGCTAATTTCACCTTACGGTGTATCAGTATTAGGGTGGCTCAACATGATCATTTTTTCAGAACAGCTCTTTTTTGGATCCATTTGGGGTCCCAAACAACCGTGTAAAATTTGGGGACGATTGGTTGTAGCCCTGCTTCCCGCATTGCGTTTGAAATTTGTATGGAAATTAGTATGGGAAAACATACTTTTCTGAATTTTCATTACTAGAGACCTCAGATTAGCATGAAACCTTTAACTAATCAGTTAAAAGTATAGTCCAGGATATGCCTAACAACTTTGTCGGAAGAAGTACTACGTTAAAACGTTCCTTAAAAAAGTTATAGGTGTTCAAAGATCGATGGTTCAAATTAATTGCTAAAAATGATTTGTTCTGCCAACACTGCCGGTGTATCAATGGAAGCCAGATTTCAATCCGCAATAACTTTGGCGTTTCTTGTCTTATCGATTTGAAATGTTCGGATGAACTACTCGTAAACATTTGCACAACTTTATGGGTGTATTTGGAGATGCCCTCCCACCATGCCAACCCGCCCCCTCTCCCTCAATTCATAGTAATGGAATTACTGTTTCAAACTGAAATAACTTTAGTGTTTCGTATCTTGTCGAGTTGGTTTATTTAGATATGTTATTTAAAAACATTTGCTCTATCTCATATGCCCAGGGGGAGGGGGCATACTATATTCTCTCCACCCCCAACTTCGGAGTCTCTCATCTAATGGAGTTGGTACGTTCGGATGAGCTATTCAAAAGCATTTGCTCAATTTATTTTTTGTAATTGAAGAAGAGGTACATACTGATTCCTCCCCCCTCAATAATGTCGATGGAAGTAAAGTTACAGATTGAAATAATTTCTGTGTTTTTTTAACCAGTTCGTTTATTTGGAAGGCTCCATTGCATTAGCTTTACGGAGCCGATAATCATTGTCTGTGGTGTAACAAGAATAACTTAATACTACGTCTAGTAGGAATGGACCGATTACTCGCGGTTTACTCGAGGCTGAGGGTAATATTTTTCAGGGAAGAATCAGGTGAGGAGCTTGGGAGGGAGTTATTCTTGTCTCATCAGAGAGTTGTCGCCAGTACTATTGCGTTATGCAGGGTTTGCTTTTAGTGTTCGATCGTCTTGGTGACCATTGGGTGACGATGAGATTCATCGTGGTGAGGGGGGATGGGGCAAAACAAACACGAACTACTAAAAATAAGAAAAAAAATAAGACCAGGAGAGTATACTCTTATTTTAGACATTTGGAGACGCGAGTTCCCAACGCGTCTCTTACCTAAACTTCTGTGTTTCTCATCTTATCGAGTTGGTGTGTTCAGATATGTTAGTCAAAAACATTGGCTCAATCATTTTATAGTTTGATAGTGATTCTCTCCTCCTTTTTTATTGTTTTGGTTAAATATACAAAGTCAGGCGTTTGCACACAAATGTAATAAGATTTTAATGATTATATTTCGATTTTTTAAATTTTATGATGTCAACGGGTGCTTCTTTTGATGTTCTTCGATCACCTGAAGCAAATATTGCTGTTGATTTGGGTTTCGAGTAGATTTCATGTTGTATTCAGAGATTAGCTTCACTCCTCTTCCAGCCACATCATTGACAACAATCAAGGAAGCAACTCATTGTTTCGCACTCAGATAATTTTTATCGTTATTCCACTCGTTTGCGGGGTTTCGCATGAAGTCGGTCGAAATTTGCATGATATCAAAAAACTCTTTCGTGTTAGCAGTGACAAACGATGAAAGCGTATCAGACGCTCTGATGCTTCCTGCTCTTGTCGGTGTCGTTTCTTCTATCTTTCGCTTTCTATTGTTGATTTTTTTAGTCACTGCATCAACTTTAGAAACATAAGCTTGTTTCATTGCATCCTTCTCTTGATGTGTTACGGCATCATCGAAGAACGCCATAGCGATATTTTGAGGTGAAATATACCAAAGGTGCTTTTCAAAAGCTTTCGCTCCGGTTTTAGCATAATCAGCATAATCAAACTTGCTAATTGACTTCCAAAATTCGATGTCGATCCGAGGTGCCGTTATCTGTAAAAATAATCCTTATTATTATTAAACTACAGACTAAAATATAGCTTTTTAGTACACTACGGGAAAGGAAAAAAACACAAACCGGGTTGTTCAGGCTAAACCA